>JBBBDQ010001495.1:1067500-1325000 GCA_037127315.1 Ascarosepion bandense
TCTATCTATCTATCTCAGTCTGTTCATTCATCTATCTATCTATCTATCTATCTCAGTCTGTTCATTCATCTATCTATCTATCTATCTATCTCCATTCATTCATTCATCTATCTATCTATCTATCTATCTCAGTCTGTTCATTCATCTATCTATCTATCTATCTATCTCAATTTCATTCATCTATCTATCTATCTATCTATCTATCTCAGTCATTCATTCATCTATCTATCTATCTATCTATCTCAGTCTGTTCATTCTATCTATCTATCTATCTATCTATCTCAGTCTATTCATTCATCTATCTATCTATCTATCTATCTCAGTCTGTTCATTCATCTATCTATCTATCTATCTCAGTCTGTTCATTCATCTATCTATCTATCTATCTATCTCAGTCTGTTCATTCATCTATCTATCTATCTATCTATGATCTATCCATTCATCTATCTATCTATCTATCTATCTCAGTCTGTTCATTCATCTATCTATCTATCTATCTATCTCAGTCTGTTCATTCATCTATCTATCTATCTATCTATCTATCTATCTATCTATCTATCTATCTATCTCGTTCATTTAGCAATGAATTAGAACACTCTCAGCTATTGGGCATGTAAAATGATAATATACATGCTAAAAAGTCTGCCTTCTTCTACCGAGCACCCATAGATCAGAGGTAGAATTGCCAACTGACACCAATTCAGTCAGGTTTCAATCCTGGGTTAAAAGCAATCTGAGTCTAACCGTACTGATGAGCTGTGATACAGCGAAACAAATCTGTCTGCGGATGACTATATATATATATATATATATATATATATATATATATATATATATGTATATCTCAAAATGGATATGTCTGTCTGTGTGTTTGTGTGTCTCCATTCTAGTGAACCCTACTCCTCTGAAACCCTAAGTCCAATTTCAACCAAAATTGGGTCACTTGTCAATCATGACATGGACCTTTGATGTACACAAAAATTTTTCAAATCTATTTACAGGGTACGGCAGAAATTACAGTAATGCTTAGAATTTACGACTTCCTTTCCTCTTGGATGCCTTACGTGAATTCAAATCAATGTACAGGGTTCATTAAAAATCAACAATGAACATAATTTCGGGTGGTCTTTTGTGCACTTTTATGCATTTCTCTAAGATGCTTCACTCAAACTCAACCAAAATCAAGTCACTGGTAGATCAAGGTCTGATGCCTTGATACGTGAACAAAAATTTCAATTGATACACAGGTTGTGGCAACAATTAATAGAAATTTTGCTTTTTGTGATCATTTATTTTTCCAAAACATTTAGTTGTATTCCAGCAAAATCGGGTTATTTTTGTAATTTCTACCTTATCATATGCCATAGCTATTTCATGTTTTTTCCAAGGTGCCAACCCCTTCAATGTTGCAGGGACAATGCATTCACTTTTTCTTCATCACAACATCATCACATCACATTTCAGGCTCCCGTAATACCCACCTCGTTCTTCTAATTGTATATACAACTAAAACCAATACATACTTCGCATGACAACCTCATACTGGAGCTTTTTGAATAAGCACTTGACCTTTACCATTTCAAAATAACTGCTAAAAACCCTGAGCAACACCGGGGCTATACAGCTGGTTGAAGACAAAATTAAGCAAGTATAACAATCTAGATGAGACCAGAAAGTAAAATACTAAAATCTGAAGACACATTGGGATAGTGAAACACACACACACACACACACACACACACACGTGTATATTTAGGCAGTAATCATTTTTTGTTTATTTATTAATTTTTTGTTTTAATCATGTTTCATTAAAAATAACTGACAAGAAAGATTTTATTAATTTTTCTTATTTAAATTTTTGAGTATTATTACACATTTACTTTTTGCTGGAGATAAGGAATGTATAAATGTTTGATAATTTTTGACTTTCCAAGCACTTTCAGCCACTTTACTGGCAATTTTCAAGGATGTTATTTTTTTCAATGTTATTTTATCCTCATGTTTTGACTAAATTTAAAAATCAGCATGTGAGCATCTGTCTATTTTTTCAAAAACTTTCAGAACTCCATTTCCATTATTAAATAATATAAGGTTGATGGTAGGAAAAAATTGTTTGGTATATAGTGAAACACTTTTTGATATTAAGATTTAAATAGTATTTTTGTATTTTTAACCAAATTTTTCCTTAAGGGTTATTGTAAATTATGGTTTTTATATATATATAGTTGTCAGTCCGTAAACGGTGAGGATAATCCAACAACATTTCCTTAATATAAATTATTAATAGGTAAATCCATATAGAGAGCTCGATGGGTGTTAACCAGAGCGATATGAAGTTTATAAAGGAAAACTCAACACGTCATATTAGTTATAAATTATAGTTCATTTCAATGAGCTTAACTAACTCATATCATCAGACTCTTCTAGTTAAGCTCATTGAAATGAACGATAGTTTATAACTAATATGACGTGTTGAGTTTTCCTTTATAAACTCTCTCTCTCTCTATATATATATATATATATATATATATATACATACACACAAGGTGTGATGGGTAAATTGTCAATATTTTCAATTTCACGCATATGTGTTGTTTGTTTTTGATTTTGTCAACTACATATTATAGTGGGGTCAGTTGTACACCATCTATGAGAAGAGAACCACATGTCCCAATACACTCCACCAGAAATTTAGAAATGGCGTGCACATTCATTGACAAAATAAGATCCTTGAGAATGGCCAGTGAAGTGGCTGAAAGTGCTTGGAAAGTCAATAATGATGGAACATTTTTACATTCCTTATCTTCAGCAAAAAAGAAATATGTAAGAATACTGGAAAAATTAAATAAAAATTTATCAAAATTTAAATAGACAAAAATTGCATGGAGATAAAAAAAATTAAAATCAAAACATAAATTGATAAATTAAAAAATACTATCCTAACATGAGATTTAACTCCTATGAACATCGAGTGAACTTCAATTCAAATCTCTTAAACAGTTCATAATGTGCATTTGATGACTGCTTTACACATGAAACTCTAAGTCGTGACATCAATGTAGAATAATATTTATTAATATATATAAGTAATAGCTCTGAACACCTGAATTATATTTTTATACATGTGTGTATTCACATATGTATATTTATTAATTCATATAACTTATATATATAATTTTGATAAATTCTTAAGCAAGGCAATAACACCACTAAGATGCAAGTAGCTACTGGAAGTGAAAAGCTGGAAACTGCATCCCAAACATGAAAAAAGAGGGATAAATCAGGATGCATATTCAAAAGATGTATAATTGTCCCTTCGTGGTCAGGCTGAGATCTTATCAGCATCCCCATCATGTATATGTGTGTGCTTCATATATGCGTATCTAATCTAAACTTATTTATAAATGGAACTTTGTCTCTCTGTGTGTGTGTGTGTGTGTCCGTTACCTATAGATTCCGAAATGGCTGAACCGATTTTCTTGAAATTTGACACAGTTGTACTATAAGCATCTGCAAGTGTTCTTAGCTAGGTTTTGTGTCGAGATAACCCCAATAAATATCGAAAATCGATAAACAAAATATCGGGTTATAGAAGGAGTGGTCCGATTTTAATCAAATTTGATACACTCATAGACAAAGACATAAGAAACGATATTCACAAGTTTCAAGGTTGCAGTTCTTACAATAGTGCAGAAAATCGATTTTATATATATATATATATATATATATATATATAGGGCAAGATGTTTGTGTGTGTGTCTGTTTATCTGCCTGTATATCTGTATTTTTTTAGTCCTTTTATTTCAGTTTTTGCTTCGGGTTTGGCTCTAAGTAGGTATAATTGTAGTTCTTAGTCTCAGCCATGATACCATTTACTCAGAGGACTTATTTAGCCTTCAAAATTCAGTTTACGTCGAAAAAAACTTCTTTGATATCGATACCAGGAAATCAAAAGTTGACTTAGATCCATTCATTTTTCTTTCAGTCTACGGTTTTGCTTTAACTGGAAACAACTATTGCTTTTTAGTCTTTCATGCCAACGTCCAAAGAGTCTGAGCTCTAGGACCATGCATTAGTTTTAAAGCTTTCATTACACCTGAGCAATGCCGGGCTATACTGCTAGTTACATATGTAAATATTTGTCTGAATAGTTTCTTGTGTTTCTTCCCCTCTATTAAGGAATTTCAACAGCAGCAACATCTAAAATGGATAGCACACGAAACTCAAAATGAAAATAATGACATAATCAAGATGTTTTATAATTCTGCACTACTTCAAATAAGAGGTTATGAAGGAAGCCCTCATCAGTACTGGAATAACAGTTACTGGATTTGAAAAAACCATTTTTCTGAAAAATTTTTTAAGAGAAAGATTCTTAAAATTTTAATTAAAAGTAGTACTGACTGCTTGGTCAATGAGTTCCAAATGTTTCCTTATAAGAAAACAGTTAATCTTACTATGACAATAATCATTATGATGTAATGTTTTCTTTTGTAACTTTTTAGTTCTCTTATCTGAAATTTGCTAAGTATTCTCTTCCACTTTTGCTGATAAATATTCAAACAAAACAAAAAAAATGAAAAACAGCATGTGATAAATAGTTTGATGGTAGCATGGACTGTAATAATTGTTGTCGTTTTCTGCTCACAGATTTATTAATCAAAATAACACATTTTTTTTTTCAATTTTAGTGATTCTTGAAATATTTTGTAAACTGAGCTTTTTTTTTTTATTTGTTTTTATGGTTTATCAGATTATTTAAAGCCAGAAAATATTTTCTGAGTGTAAGAACTATTATTTATTTATTTTTCTTCTTTGAGATAACGATTTTGTGATACAAGTCTTACTAATTAACCCACAGTTGGGAGGGAGAAGTGGTGGATTCATACCTTATCAGAAACTGAAAAACAAAGAGTTATAATGTAGGTATAAAGTGGGTGATCAATTCTATATTACAATCAATATATAAACTGATCCCTCACTTTATGGTTACAATAGTTTCTATACATTTAGATTCCAGAGAATGTAAATAAATCTAGAAGACATGCCTGTGTAGCTAATCAGTATTTGATTGACTGATTTGTTTTTATGGCTTATCAACCCTTGCAGATTATTTAAAACCAAAAAATATTTTCTGAGTGTAAGAACTATTATCTATTTATTTATTTTTTTTGAGATAATGATTTAGTGATGCAAGTCTTACTAATTAAGCCACTGTTTGGAGTGAGATGTGATGGATTCATACCTTATCAGAAACTGAAAAACAAACAATAAATTATAATGTAGGTATAAAGTGGGTGATCAATTCTATATTACAAACAATATATAAACTGAACCCTCACTTGAACCCAAACTTCACCTGAATATCGTTTCTTATGTCTTCGTCTATGAGTGTATTAAATTTGATTAAAATCGGACTACTCTTTCTATAACCCGATTTTTTTCGATTATCGGTTTTTGATATTTATTGGGGGTACCTCGACACAAAACCTAGCTAAGAACACTCGCAGACGCTTATAGTACAACTGTGTAAATTTTCAAGAAAATCGGTTCAGCCGTTTCGGAGTCTATAGGTAACGGACACACACACACACTCAAACAAAGTTCCATTTATAAATAAGTTTAGATTTAGATTTTTTGAGATAATGATTTAGTGATACAAGTTTTACTAATTCCCCCAAAGCTGGGGGAGAAGTGGATCCATATCTTTCTCAATGTTATTTGCACATAATTGAATATAATGTCCCTAACAGGAATATGACCCTCTGATTAACAATTTCAAGCTATTATCCATTATACCACTCACAAATCTAAACTTACACCACCTGGTATTCCCAAATGGTCAGCCATTGAGATACTGATCAGGCTCAACATTGCTTAACTTTGATTAATTTTTTTTTTTTTTTTTTTTTAATCATCTCACCCCAAGCAAGGCATTCCACTGCCACTATTGCGCATGGGGCTACATAGGGGAAGGTAAAGAGAAGGAGTGGATAGACATAGGGAATGTCAGGAGAAAGGTGACAGATGAGTAAGGATAGCGAGGATGAGGGTCGGGCAGATGGGAAGAGTGCTTGATAGAATGGGAGCAGGTTAGTGTGTTAGGAGGTGTGTATTGACCTTACATTTAAACTCCTGGAGATTGTAGCCGTCGGGGAAGCAATCATTTGGAAGAGAATTCCACAGTCGGGAAGTGCGAGGAAAGAAACTGTTGGAGTAGAAGTTACGGCTGCATTTTATCGGTTTCACTGTAAAAGGGTGGGATCTAGTTGCTAATCTAGTATCTCATGCAAATTCGTATTTAGGGGGCACCAGTGATCTAAGTTCATCGGAGCAGAAGCCGTGAAAGTATTTATAGAAATGTATTAATGTACAGGAACCAACATGCTTGTTTCTTTGTTCATTTAAGCATCAAAATGATAGATACTGTTGAGAAATGTTTTTCTCCAGAATCTGTCTTACTTATTTATAAATCTATTATTCATCCATGCTTTGAATATTGCAGCCACATATGGTCTAGTTCTCCTACTGTATAAAATCCAAAGAAGAATCTGCAGTGTTACTGGTTCTGAACTGGCATATCAGCTTCAGTCACTTTCCCACTGCCATGATGTATCTTCCCTGTGGCTTTTCTATACATACTTTTTTGGTAATTGTTTTGATAAACAATTACATCCTTGTACTCTTTTTTTTTTGTTTAAAGATTGTATTTCAAATGTCATGTAAGTGACATCATGTATAGAATTAATTTGTTGAATTTGGCCACACCTAAATGTGCAACAACTTATTCAAAAACTGAAAAATAAAATAAATTTAACAGACACACCTTGTTGGTTGAATTTAATAAAACTTATTTTTAAATTTAAACTAATTACATTGCTCTAAGCTTCTTTTTTAAATGTTATTTTTATTCCTCCTCTCAGACCAATTGTACATATAGGAACTAGTTAAAACTTAGAGACTTGGAGGTATCATTGTGACTATATGAAGACTGCGTTGTTTTGGTTTAAGGAATACTGTGATATGTTTGGGTCAGTAATTGTGGCTAGCTAAGCGTAAGAAAAGACAGATTGAAAACCAGCCTTTCTTCCTTGGGTCAGTAATTGTGGCTAGCTAAGTTTTATCTTAAAGTTAGCTAGCCACAATTACTGACCCAAGGAAGGGTAAAGCCTGGTCTTCAATCTGTCTTATCTTATACTTAGCTAGCCACAATTACATATTGAAGACCAGCCTTTCCCCTTGGGTCAGTAATTGTGGCTAGCTAAGTATGAGATAAGACAGATTGAAGACCAGGCTTTCCCCTTGGGTCAGTAATTGTGGTTAGCTAAGTTTAAGATAAGACAGATTTAAGATCATTTGTCCCTCATGCTTCCTTTTGGCTTTTTGCCACACTTTTGTATTTGCAAATTAAATATTTCTTTATCTGGACTTTATGACTTCATGTACAGTACTAGATTTGTTATAAAGTCTCATCATTTTACAGGTGAATTGGTTAGATGCAACCATAAGTTCTTTGCTAAAAGCTTCTTTTCTCACATTTGTGGAATTCTCTTTTGGCTTTTTGCTTTCCAGTCAATTTTGATCTTCAAAAATTTATATGCAATGACCATCGTTATCTATTGTCTTTTTGATTTCCTTTCTTTTATTGTTCTCACTCCTTAATAATTTTCTTATTTTTTTCTTCTTTCTTTCACACTCAATAACCTCTTTGTGTCTTAGTGATGTTATTGCCTTGCTTGGGCTGAAATGAATAAAAAAAATACTTTACCAACTTTGAAATCCCTATATTAATTCAATATTGAACTTGAGTGACTTTTTTTACAGATTGTTTTGTGAAGGTCTTACGTGGAGTGTTTTATTTTATAACACATTTTAAATTAAGCAATTACACATCTGTATAAAAATTGTGGAAAAAATGACCTTAGTTTTTCTTCCATTTGGTTCGGTTACATTTGATCTTCTGTCATTATGATTATATCCTTGTATCTTTTTTTTTGTTTAAACCTTAGATTTTAAATGACATCATGTATAGAACTAATTTATTCAATTTGGCTGCACCTAAATGTGCAAGAACTTATTCAAAAACTGGAGAATAAAATAAATTTAAGACATATATTGTTGGTTGAATTTCATAAAATTTATTTTTATATTTATGCTATTTACATTGCTCAGACTGTTGTTATTATCTTTGTTGTCATTCACAACATTTTGGTTGTTGTACACTCCAGTCTTCTTCAGGTGATTGAAATTTTGAGTTGAATCCCTGATTTGTCGATTGATAGGGGAGGGTTTTTTTTTTTTTTAATTTTACTAGACATTTCTTTAGAGATTTAAGCCTTTCAAATATTTGTTTAGATATTAAACACAATATTGTACAAATACATAAATCTTCTAAAGAAAACATCAAATAAGATAAAAAAGTAAAGTAAAATTTTCCTACCTATGTGTGTATTATTATTTTATACTAGCAGTATAACCTGGCGTTGCTCAGGTGTAATGAAAGCTTTAAAACTAATCCATTTGTCCTGGAGCTCAGACTTTTTGGACATTGGCACGAAAGACTAAAAAGCAATAGTTGTTTTCAGTAAAAGCAAAACAAATGGATGTAAGTCAAATTTTGATTTCCTGGTATTGATATCAAATAAGTTTTTTTTGTTGTAAACTGAATTTTGAAGGCTAAATAAGTCCTCTGAGTAAATGGTATCATGGCTGAGACTAAGAACTACAATTATACCTACTTAGAGCCAAACCCGAAGCAAAAAATTAAAGGACTAAAAAAAATACAGATATACAGGCAGATAAACAGACACATACACAAACATCTTGCCTTTTATATATATTATTGATTTTCTGCACTATTGTAAGAACTGCAACCTTGAAACTTCTGAATATCGTTTCTTATGTCTTTGTCTATGAGTGTATCAAATTTGATTAAATCGAACCACTCCCTCTATAACCCGATATTTTGTTTATTGATTTTCGATATTTATTGGGGTTATCTCGACACAAAACCTAGCTAAGAACACTCACAGACGCTTAAAGTACAATTGTGTAAATTTTCAAAAAAATCGGTTTAGCTGTTTCGGAGTCTATAGGTAACGGACACACACACACAGAGACAAAATTCCATTTATAAATAAGTTTAGATTTAGATATAATGGTGTGATGAGTAAATTGTTGCCATTTTATAATTTTCATTTTATGCATGCACGCTGTGATTTTTGTCAACTGCATAGTATAGTAGGGTCACTTGGGTACTGTCTGTGAGAAAAAATTTCCATGACTCAATTCCCTCCACTACAAATTTAGAAACAGCATGCTGTACTGCTTGGCATTTACACTAGCAGCTTCAATATAAAAATTTCAGAGAGTTTGTGTGTCAATCTGAGGACAATGCAGAGGATTCAGAAAGAGTTGGATGAGTCTAATGGTGATTATGAAGGTACATTAGCTTGGAAAACTTACTCTGATAATTCTGATAAGAAAAGAATGTCCAAATTTGTTGTTGAGAGCCTCAGACTTAATATGGAAGCCTTGAGGAGGTAGTGCAACCCCGAGTCAAGAGGGTGGTTACAGGAAGACAGGACTCTGAACCATGCCACACAAGCAAGAGAACCTAGTCATGGCTGTCAGACAATTCCTGCAACCAAATTACTCTTTATATCTGGTTACTTAAATACCCAGACTGCCACTCTCTTGATTATTATATATGGGATGCAGTTTGGCGAGAGACTAACAAAACTCCTTGTAAAACCAAAGATGAACTGAAGACAAAGATTATGGCAGCATTTTCCTACTTAAATAATGAGACATCCAGAAGAATTGCAGCAAATTCCAAAGTCGTTTGGAGGCTGTGGTTGAAGCTAATGGTGATTTTATTGAATAAATTTACCTTTTAGTATTTCAAGGGAATTTTGGTAAATATATCTACTAAAATGAGATGTCAGCATTATTTTCATTTTTGTGCAATTTAGATGATAATTTATCGATTGCATCCTGTGTGTGTATGCGTATAAAGTCTTGGGCATACACAGATGACGTGTGATCTCCAAAGAGGCACTCACTCTGATTTGCCAACTAATATGAAGTCTTTGGAATGTGGGTGTGAGAGCATTTTATTTTTGAGGGCAGATTATGTCCACCATTTGAAAGGTCATCATGACAACCAGAAGGAAGCCACCTATGCCAGCTGATATCATCGTTTTGTGTGCAATATCTGTATTGGCAGTTCTGATCTGAGTAAGATATAGCAATCTCTCTCACCAGCGTGATGTGGCTTCCTTGTGCCTCTTCTATAAATACTTTCATGGCTTCTGCTCTGACGAACTTAAATCACTGGTGCCCTGTAGATGTGAATTTGCACGAGATACTAGATTGGCAACTAGGTCCCACCCTTTTACAGTGAAACCAATGAAATGTAACCGCAATTTCTACTCCAACAGCTTCTTTCCTCGCACTTCCCGCCTGTGGAATTCCCTACCGCATGCTTGCTTCCCTGACGGCTACAACCTCCAGGAGTTTAAATGTAAGGTCAATAGACACCTCCTAACACACTAACTCACACCCACTCTCTCCAACTCTCTCCCTATGTACATCCTAAGTTGTCTATCACCCTCCTTCTGACATTTCCTATACCCAATCCCTCTATGTAACCCTCTGTGCTATAGTGGCAGTGGAATGCCTTGCTTGGGGTGACACGATTAAAAAGAAATATATATATATATATAAATACATATAAAATTTAGCATTTATTTTAGTATAAAGTTTAGTATTTAATATTTAGTATGTAAAGTTTTAATATTTAGCAGCTAAAGTTTAATATTCAAAATATATTTTTTTATGTAAACGTGTGGCCCGAAGCAAGGCATTTTACTGCCACTGTTGTGCAGGGGATTACATAGGAGGAATGTTATGAGAAAGAGTGACAGGCTACAGAGGGTGTCAGGAAGAGAGTATGAGAAGGAAGAGAATACTGATGAGTGGGGTGGACAGAGAAAAAAAGCATGAGAGAGAGGATGTAAGTTAGTGAGACAGGAGGTGACTATTGACTTTACATTTGAATTCTTGAAGATTGTAGTTGTCGAGAAAGCAAGTATGTGGAAGGGAATTCCACAGGCGGGAAGTGCAGGAAAAGAAGCTGTTGGAGTAGAATTTGCGGTTACAGTTTATTGGTTTCACAGTAAAAGGGTGAGACCTAGTTGCTAATCTTGTGGCTCGAGGAAATTCATACATTGGGGGTACCAGTGAGCTAAGTTCATCTGAGCAGAAGCCTTGAAAGTATTTGTAGAAGAGACACAGGGAAGCCACATTGCGTCGGTGAGAAAGCGACTGTATCCTAGCTGCCAAGTCGGGATCGATCACATTACAGACTCTCTGTTGGATTTGATCAAGGACTTCTAGGTGGATAGCAAGAGCACCCGACCAGATATGGCAGCAATATTCAATGCATGAGCGGATGGTAGATTTGTATATGTGCAGGATTGTTTCGAACAGGAAAAACTTCCTGGCCCTACACAGAGAACCGACTTTCTTAGCAGCGGATCTAGCTATGGATTCTATATAGTTATTCCACTTATGGTCTGATGTGAGAGTTAATCCGAGGAGGCGCAGTGTTTTACTTTCAGGGAGAGAAGCCTGATTCATGTAAATAAATTTATATAAATTTTATGATAAAGATTTTTAGCAATATTTTGAAACTGAAATTAAATAACTAAATATTATCATGAGTAACTAACCAAACATTTTTTCCTATTTTTTTAAATAACCAAACATTTTTTTCCTATTTTTTTTAACTAACCAAACATTTTTTTCCTATTTTTGAACTAGAGCTATATGAACATACTAAATGTTTGAAGAGCTGCATTTTTTTTTTCATTAAAACAATTTTTTATGCTTGTTATTGCACAATGAAATGAGATAGCAATCCCCAGGTGCACTAATACACACACACACACACACACACACACACAAAAGAAAATAGTATCAAATAAAGAAAAGTAATGTTTAAAATACATTGAAAATTATCAGCATGTGTTCATTTTACGCAAGGCCTAAGGATAAAAACTTTTCATCAAGCACTTTGTCCTAGAGCTAATAGAAGTATAACGTCATCCTGAGGGTAACAGTTCAAACAAGTGGTACCCGAGATGAGTGTTGTCTTTCATTATGTTTTCTGTTCTGCTGCAACAATGAGAATTAGAAAAATGTCCTCCAAGGACAAATTTAAACAAGGTTAACACTGTGGAGCTGCCAGTAATTATTGCAATAGCTGTTGTTACTTTATATTCCAGGGTTAAAAGTTTAAAAGCTTCTAGTAGATTTTGATCAGTATTTTTGGAGAAGAGAGCAAGAGGGAAAAAAAAAACACAAACAAAAAAAAACAACTAATTAAATGTAAAAACTGTATATTCTAGTTTCATAACGCTTAGGAGAAAGACACTCTGAATAAAGCTCCCTTGCCTTGAGAAATACCATGAAGTACCTAATGTAGAAACCCAAGAAACTACTAGATTATGTACTAATTTGATTTGTTTTTAAACTTTGCTTTAAAAAAAAATTAACACACTAGAAGACATAATGAAAGGATGTAGGAAATTCTTTTGATGAGCTTTCATCTTTGGTTCCTTTTTTTATAAATTTAAGCTCTGTACTAGATTGGTAGTTAGGTCTCATGTAGCACTATTTCTTGTACTGAAACAGGGAGAAGAGAGAGAGAGGTAGGGAGAAGAAATAATAATTGAATATTTTTTCTTCTTCTTCTTCACTGGCTAGGAGCTGGGCAAAATATTAGACCCCCACAGAAAAATAGTTTTTTTTTTTTGACTCTTGAGTGCTGACCACCAAGTCAGATAAAAAACTCTTATCGCAAAAAGTGGAAAAATGAGTTTCCCCATTATTGGAAAATTTAACAGCCATTGATAAAGACAGCAATCGCCTAAGGAACAGCCTTGCACAGGGCATGGCTGATTTTATGACCCCTAGGCATAAGCAACCTGTAGGTGAGAAAGAGATAAAATTCCAGGAAATAGTGTCCTTGTTCTTTGTGGAATTTTGTAATTCTAAGAATTAAAAGACAAACATGGTTTTCTTTTTGACTGAAGCTAGATAATTTCTTATGACAATTGAAATAATAAAACACAGATGCAAAACAACGACACACCAAAAGAATGAAGAGGAAAGGAATTTTGGAATGATGATTAAGATTTGACCATTGGGCTGAAACATGCAGCTTGGGTGGTGGTGGGAGGCACTCACACAGGATAGAAAGAGATGGGGGTTGATCAGATAACCAATGATAAAAAGGTCCCTAGTAGATTTCAGTTAAGTTGGAATGTTTCACACCCCCTCAAGCAATAGTAAGAGGCACTCACACAGGAAAGGAGACTAGGTTGATCAGGTAACCAAAAGGAGGATCAGTTATTGGTCATTTGAAAATGCTAAGTGCATCACAACCACCTCCGCTAGATGTGAGACTCAATATAAGTGAAGAGTAGAGAGATCTTCAGAGAGTACAGTTGAGTTGGACCGAGTTAACACGAGAGACGTGTTGTCACGTGACTGCCTTAGATGAAACAGTTTTTTTTTTGTTTTTTTTTTTAATCATTTCACCCACTGATGTGCAGGGAGTTCCATAAGAGAGTTAAAGTATTAAGCAGGAGGAGAGTGAAGACAAAGATGAACCAGCTACAGGGGGCAAGAGAAGGATGTGAACACAGGAGTGAAGACAGTTGCAAAGGTAGAGAGAAAGGAAAAGAACAAGATACATGGGGTGATGTGGAAAGGGCTGGAGTTAAGTGGATAAGTGATAGGAATTGACTTTGCATTTAAATTCCTGAAGTTTATAGCCATCAGGAAAGCAGGTATATGGAAGGGAGTTCCACAGGTGGGAAGTGTGAGAAAAGCTGCTGCTAGAATAGAATTGTCACCTGCATTTGGTTGATCTAACTGTAAAAGATCTAACTTGTTACCAGTCTGTTTGCCTGAGTAAATTCTTGTGGAGGGGGCACCAGTGACCTCAGTTTGTCAGAGCAGAAGCCATCAAAATATTTATAGAAGAGACAGAGGGAAGCCACATCCCACTGATGAGAAAGTGGCTGGAGTCGAGCTGCCAGGTCGGGACCAATCACATTACAGATGCTCCTCAGGAGCCTGTCAAAAACACAGACAAACAGCAGGGGCGACTGACCAGATATGACAACAGTGTTCCATGCACGGTCAGATGGTTGATTTGTATATGTGCAAAATAGATTCAGGCAGAAAAAATTTCCTGGCCTGACACAATGATCCAACCTTTCTAGCAGTGGATTTAGCTACTGATTCAATGTAATTATTCCACTCGAGGTCGGAAGATAGGTTAAGGTCGAGGAGGCGTGGTGTATTGCTTTCAGGGAGACTTGCTTAGTCCATGCTTATGGGTGGCAGGAGAGATTGCCTGTGATGGTTGACTGTGACTTTAACCTGGTGCCAGATCAACCAACTTACTGTTACATCCTGAAGAAGACGTGGGTTGGAATTATAGTCGTCTGCATGCAAGAATGATAAATTCTAACCAAAACTTTACTGAACAGTTTATGTCTCAGAACTTTTTTTTTAACCAGAGCTCATATTACAATTTTGTTTTTTTAATTATTTTTCTCTAGCACTCTGTATTACTGGTTCCCATTTAAATATTGAAATTTTTCAAAATTTTTTGGTCAATCATAAAGCTAAGGAGGTAATCGATAGGACTGTGCTGAAAAAAGTAAAAAAAATAAAAAACAACAAAATTAAACATGGTGGTAGTCTGCTTCAGGTCTGCCCAGCCTAGTGCCAGACCAACCACTTAGTGTTACATCCTGTAGAAGACGTGGCTTGGAATTATAGTCATCTGCATGCAAGAATGATAAATTCTAACTAAATATTGTACTGAACAGAACATAAACTCGTTACTGTTAATTTCACAAAGATTTCCTTTTCTTATTGTGGCACCCAGCCCTGTCTGAATCATCAATGCAGCAGATTTTCAGTGAATTTCAACCTAAACTAGCTTTACAATCAATCAAGCACAGTGAAGGCAGAGATTGGTTTGAAATGAAGTGATCGACTATCAATTGTCCACTGAGATTTTGGGCATCGATGCAAAGGACTGGCGATGGGGGTTCACATGATTTCATTATGGAAATTGCTAGACAACGATAAACTCTATTCAAATAGTTTCTTCTCTCACATTTCACGTTTGTGGAACTCTTTTCTAGCTTCTTACTTTCCTGTTGATTACAATCATTGAAAATCTATATTCAACATCATTCATCATCATCATCATCTCTCCTGCGACAATGTGCTTTTATTGTTTTCTCTGTTTCTTTCACTCCTCAACCCTTTTCATCTTAATGGCTGTTATCATCTTGCTTAGGGGCAAATGATTAAAAAAGAAAAATACAATTTTAAAAAAATTTAAATCAACATCAATCATCAGTTTCTATTTTGTTGAACTTGTACTTTGATTTTCCTTCCTGTTTCTTTCCTGTTCAGTAACACCTTGCATTTTAGTGGCTTTTATCACCTTACTTAGGGCAAAACAATAAAAAAATAGCAACAAAGAAAATTAGGAAAAAGAAACATACAAATTCTCAGTATATAAATTTTGTGGTGCACTGTATACATTAGTCAGCATACCAGTTTTCCAAGTCATTAAAAGTGAGTGACGTCATCAAATCTTTAGGTTAAGTTATTTATTTTCTGATTTATAATGAGATTGTCTAAAGATCCTGGGGTGCTTGTAAGTTAGTTAGGTTTCTTTAGGATTTAATCTCACAGGTTCCAGTTTGAACTGTTCCAAAATATCTAATTGTTTCTTTGAATGTTTATTGGCACTTCCTTCTGTGTACACTATGGTATTTATTTCTGTTAATATTACTCATAGCATCAGTCAAAAAGTTCCCTAGTTACTGTCACTTGTACACTTGCTAAGATTACTGCTGTATTTCTTTTTTCCTGTCAGAATTTGTGTTGAAAAATACAATAATCTAAATCTAAACTTATTTATAAATGGAACTTTGTCTCTGTGTGTCTGTGTGTCCATTACCTATAGACTCCAAAATGGCTGAACCGATTTTCTTGAAAATTTACACAGTTGTACTATAAGCATCTGCAAGTGTTCTTAGCTAGGCTTTGTGTCGAGGTACCCCCGACAAATATCAATAATCGAAAAAATTGGGTAATAGAAGGAGTGGTCCGATTTTAATCAAATTTGATACACTCATAGACAAAGACATAAGAAACGATATTCAGAAGTTTCAAGGTTGCAGTTCTTACAATAGTGCAGAAAATTGATAATATATATATATAAGGCAAGATGTTTGTGTATGTGTCTGTTTATCTGCCTGTATGTCTGTATTTTTTCAGCCCTTTTATTTTAGTTTTTGTTTCGGGTTTGGCTTTAAGTAGGTATAATTGTAGTTTTTAGTCTCAGCCATGATACCATTTACTCAGAGGACTTATTTAGCCTTCAAAACTCAGTTTACGACGAAAAATCTTATTTGATATCTATAGCAGGAAATCAAAATTTGACTTACATCCATTCATTTTTCTTTCAGTCTATGGTTTCGCTTTAACTGGAAACAACTATTGCTTAATAGTCTTTCGTGCCAACGTCCAAAGAGTCTGAGCTCCAGGACCATGGACTAGTTTTAAAGTATTCATTACACCCGAGCAATGCCGGGCTATCCTGCTGGTATGTGATAATGTTTTGCACCAAGATTTTTTTTTTTTTTTTTTTTTTTTTTTTTTTTACAGTAGTTTTACTGATAAAATGTATTGTGGTAAGCCGGATTTTTTATCGTAACATGCTTGATTTTAGGGTGGGGATAGAGCATTGATAAGTTTGATGCAAAAGATTTGTTACTTTAACTGAGCAGGTACATGCCGACTTCAAAGTTTTGTGAGGGCACCAACATGATGTCTTCACTCATGAGGGCTGTTTTTTTTTTTTTAAACAAACAAACATAAAAAAACCCAGCCCTGATGGCATTAAGTCTTTCATGTATCATATTGCTCTGTATACTGTACATTGAGCTCTCTTTATGCATCCATCTTCATATTTTATATTAATGAATGTCTATTATGTTTAATCATGAGCCGTTCTAAACATTGTATTTTAGCTTTAATTTCTAGTGAAAATAAAGGCAAGACAAAAACCAGCATAATAAAAAAATATCCAAATATTGGACCATATTTTTTCAATATATATATGAACATATATGTAAACATGTTACGGATATCAACGAATTTTAACGAAACTTGGTTATAAGCAACCGACAATTTGAAATGAATTGTTTGAACATTATTTTTTATCGATACTTGTATTTAAACCCTATCTATATATATTTGAATCCTGCCGAATGGCACACATTTTCATAATAAAAATTTATCGTAAATAATCAGGCCCGTACATATAAATATATAATACTGTTTCATTAAAAACAGAATATCTACTTAAATACGAGTATTGATAAAAAATAATGTTCAAACAATTCATTTCAAATTGTTGGTTGCTTATAACCAAGTTTTGTTAAAATGCGTTGATTTCCATAATATGTTTACATTTGTTGACATTACGATACATTTCAGCAGAGCAGATATGTTTGTTTACTATCGAAAATTGTGTTATATAGGCTTGATAAAAACCTCAATTAGACTGGAGGCTACTCGTGGTTGAGAGGTCTAAGACGTTACCAGATCAAATGGTAGCTTCCCCGATATAGATAGAGGTCGCAGGTTCGAATCCTGCTGAATGGCACACATTTTCGTAATAAAAATTGAACAATTTAAATAGTGTAAGTATCCATTTGTTCATGATTTATTTTCATATGCAAAATATCCAATAAACAAATGGTTATTTACACTGTTTATATTGTTCGGACTGTTCTCATATTTGTTGCCATATTCACAACATTTTGGCTGTTGTATGCTCCAGACTTCTACAGGTGATTGGGATTTTGAACCAAAACCATTATTTCATTCACCAGAGTAGAAGGCAAGAGCATACAAAGGTCAAAACATTGGGAATATGGCAACAAAGATGAACAACAGTTTGAACAATGTAAATAGTTTAAATATTCATTTGTTTTTTTATTTTCATATGCAAAACATGTAAGTCCAATAACTTTGAAAAAGTATTCTCAAAATTGATCAGTATAACAATATCATTGCTTCATGCCTCTCCTACTCTGTGAGAAAATTGTCCAGTAGTTACTATTATACAGGACATTACATAAACTTTTTTAAGGACATTTTCTGATCTCTGAATATTTTGATTAGCTTCTGAAAAGCATTTTCATGTTTATAAAAAAAATAGATAAAAATGAATTATAGTGTCCAAAATCTATGTCGATAAAAATGACGAGGGTGGATGTTCTGTAAGTATTTGTTTGTTTGATAGATTCAACTTAGCGTCTGCATTTTGCAGTCTAGCTCAACAGGAGTTGTGCTCAGATGTAGATCAAAATTTTAGAATGCTAACGACACATTGAAATTTTTCAGAAAGCTAAAATCAGGGGTAGAAAAACATATATTACCATCCCACAAAGTCAGGGATCAGTTTATGTATTGATTATAATATAGAATTGATCACCCCCCAACTTTATATTATCTATATATATATCTCCCCCCCACCATCCAATAGAAACATTCTGCATTGTTATCTATATCTATAAAAGTGACGAGGGTGGACGTTATGTAAGTATTTGCTATGTAAATTCATCATAGGTTTTTTTATTCTTATTATTTCTTAAACTACCCGAGTGAAACCGACTAAACTGCTAGTAATTATAATAAAATAATCATAATTATCGTTAATTCACTCATTCTAAATCAATAAGCATCAACCCCACTTTTCTCCTTTACGTACGTACGTACACGCACGCACACACACACACACACACAAACATTTTGACTATTGGACACGTCATCAACACATGCATCAAACTAGAAATTTGGCTTTTTTCCCTTTTCAGGCCATAAGAGTAATATTTATCTTTTAACATTCAACAAAATTTGAGGTAATAAAAATTTCAGACACTTTTTGTATTTTTCCAGCTAAATTATCTGGACAGTCAATGTGAAATTTAAGTAAACATTAATTGTAAATACTTACAATTCCTCATCTCAGAAATTGAACAAATAGATACAAACGTTTTCAAGCAATGAACAAAAATTTATATAAATCAATAAAATTATTTGTCCATTTATTTCAAATTTAAGTTAAACAGTTATGCTTCCACTAAAAACCCATGCAAACAAAATGTTTTTAAAAAAAAATGTTTAAAAAAAGCTTTAAAAAAATTCAGAAAATTAAAAAAATTAATATGCACATATCAATGTTAGCACATTTTCAAACTTGATATTTGTAAATAACAACTGAGTGACTTAGCCTGAGGCTAGTAACTCTTTAAAAGTCAGGGATATATTTAATGCCATATCACTATTATAAACATGACCCCCACTTTTAAAATGACAGCAAATCAATATTTTTTTTTATTCTGAAAAGTGTTGCGACCAAAGGAATGTCTAAATAATGCTAATCTACAAAAATTATTTTCTCAAAAAAATTACTTATTTATATCTCTGAGCCACTCTATCAAAGTAGTTCCCTCGTATGGAATACAATTGGAAGTTTTGAAGTATTTGCTTAATAGATCCTACCTGTGATATCAGGGGTAACTATTGGATTGTTGAATGCATGGTATCCTCACTGTTACTGTGATGTTATTTTCTGCCACTTATGGTTACCAGAGGGTGTATAAATGGCTGGTTTGATATGAAAAATTGTTAAAAACCTGAATTATGGTTCCAGATGTCTTGTTATATAGTATTAGTCAGATAGATATAAATACATTAGATGGAAACAAATAGCATTCTACCCATGCAAGGTCGGGCAGGTCAATTTTGGAACTATAGTATTGCACCAAGTTTAAAAGTTGCAATTTGACATTATAAATAAGGACATTTTTTTTTTCTCAAATTGTTGATATTTTTTTGAGGAAACAAATTTTAAGTTAGGGTTAAAAAATAGACGATTGGAATTTTATTGTAGTAATCAGTGAAAGCCTTAGAGCTTTATACAATTTATAATTGAAATATATGCGGTTGGTTGGTTTGAAATTAAAAGGGGTAGCAAATTGTATAATCAACAACTCTATATCTTCAGCATGATCCAGAGAATAAAGCAATTGTTGATAAAAATACAGAATGTATCATTAAAAAATTTACAGAATGATGCTTTTTTTTTTACTTCCAGAAAATATTATTTTCTCAATGTTAAAATCAGATGAATTGGAGGTGAGAGAAGAGGCCTTAAAAAAATTATTCATACCAAATTAATTCTCTCAATTTACCAGACTAATTCTTAAAATTCAATTCAAATTACATCACAAACAAATTTACCCATGTATGGGTAAATTTTCCAATAAAAATACATTCTGTTTCAGAAGTAGCAATCCATCAAAGGAGAGATTTAAGAATTATATTCATCAATCCTGAAGCAACACTTTGCTCAAATTTGATTAAGCTTTCACAAAATGGAATTTGTGAAACTACACTTGCAGAAGTTTTTTTCAAATAATGAACTGCAAGAGATTTTAATGAATGTAACGACATTGGAGTTGCTGAATTTACCTACACATTTGCAAGGTGCGGAAAGAGCAGTTCAATTAACTACTGAAAGTTCACAAATTGTATATGGACTAGAAGCAAAGCACAAGCACATTATTACTAAATCATGATGGCATCAAATAAAACCTCCATTTAGTCCAAAGAGAAATTATACTGAATAACTTAGCCATCTTATGATGTAATATGTTATATAGTGTTGTTATGTGATTATCCATAAACAAGCAGTATAGCCCGGCATTGCTCGGATGTAATGAAAGCTTTAAAACTAATCCATGGTCCTGGAGTGCAGACTCTTTGGACGTTGGCACGAAAGACTAAAAAGCAATAGTTGTTTCCAGTTAAAGCGAAACCATAGACTGAAAGAAAAATGAATGGATGTAAGTCAAATTTTGGTTTCCTGTTATCGATATCAAATTTTCTGCACTATGAAACTTCTGAATATCATTTCTTATGTCTTTGTCTATGAGTGTATCAAATTTGATTAAAATCGGACCACTCTTTCTATAATCCGATTTTTTCTATTTTCAGTATTTATCGGGGGTACCTCAACACAAAACCTAGCTAAGAACACTCGCAGATGCTTATAGTAAAACTGTGTAAATTTTTAAGAAAATTGGTTCAGCCATTTCGGAGTCTAAAGGTAAGGGACACACACACACACAGACAGTACCATTTATAAATAAGTTTAGATGATGCAAATTTAAAACATTTTCTGCCTTATAATTTGTGCCCCGAAGTATTATGGTGTTGTAAATACTTTTATCTATTTATTGTTTTTATTATCACATTCATCGATTAACCTTTTTGGTAATCTTTTAAAATTGTTACACAGTTTTCACTTATAAAAAAAATTCATATTTTACTTGTGATTCATAATTAAAATTCTGGTCTAAATATATTTTCCATTCAAAGTATCAAATACAAAAAAAATATCAACTTTATTTGCATTTATCCTTGAATTAGTATAGTCCTGAAGTTTGTAAGCAAAAACCTACTGAAATTATGTATTTAGTTTTATTTTTAATAAACAATGCAAATTTAAAAGATTTTGTCTTATAATCTTTTCCCAGCAGTATTACGATGTTATATTTTATCTTTTTTGTAATAATGATTTAACAAATGGTGTAAAATCTTATTTGCTGATTAGCTTTGTAGTCTTTTTACAATTTTCATATTTGAAAAAAAAAAAAATTAATCATTTCATCCTACAGTGAGAGAAAAAAATTGGGTACAGAGGTTATTGAAGAAAGGATAAAAGATTAGTGGGATTAAAGGAGATAGAAGATGGCAGTTAACATTGCATTTAAATTTTTGGGAGATTGTAGTATTTAGGGAAGCAAGTAAATGGAAGGGAGTTCTACAGGTGGGAAGTGCAAGAAAAGAAACTGTTAGAATAGAAGAGATGATTACATTTAACTATTTCAATGGTAAAAGGGTGGGATCAAGATACCAATCTAGTAGCATGCTTAAATTCATGTGGTCAGGGCACCAAGGAAAAAAGATCATCAGAGCAGTTGCCATGAAAATATTTGTAGAAAAGACAGAGGGAAGCCACATGATGTCAATGAGAAAGTGGCTGAAGTTGGTATGCCAAGTCAGGATTGATTACATTGCAGATCCTTATTTGAATTTTGTTGAAAACCTTGAGATGAATAACAGGAGCACTCTACCAGATATAGCAACAGTATTCATTTTTGATTTATTAATTTTGGCTTCCCTACTTGGAATGACAAATCGGAAAACTGAGTTCGAATTCCAGTTGAATTCCTTGCATTCACTTATGCACAGATACCCTTGGGAAAGGTATTAATCCATATCTTCCATCCAGTTATGGGTTAAATAACAGAACAGAATGGGTTCTATAGCCTTGTTTGGCAACTAGTCTACTGCAGAAAGCAATGGCAACCTGTTGCAGGATAATCTTCTGCCCACTCAGTCATATCTCAATCAAGACATGATCGCCCAAAGAGTGTATCACATATGGCACTTAACTGACTGAATTATAATCTAACAAATGGTGTAAAATCTTATTCATTGATTAACATTTTTTGTAGTCTTTTTTATAATTATCAATTATCGAATATAGTAAAAAAAGTTGCATATATTGTCTGTAGTGATTCATAATTAGAATTCTGGTTTGTATATATTTTCCATTCAATGTATCTAATACAAAATATATCAAGTTTATTTGGATTTATTCTTGAAGTAGTGAAATTCTGAAATCAGTTTGGAAGCAAAAAGCTGCAGAAATCAGCTATTTTGTACATTTTTTTTTTTTAGACAATGTTTAAAACTACTAAAAAATTGGTAAAAGGTATTAGTCTAATGTTTGGTATCACTACTTATCACATCAAACCCCAGCTTTTGAACAGAGTCCAATGTTGATTTTCTCAAAAAAGGGAAAAATTAACCTGCTCTAATATAGAGTGTAGTTCTGTACAAACTTCTTTCTCTACCTCGAAATATATTATTAAAATGTGTTCTATTTATAAGGGAAGGGTCCTCAATATCTGAGATAGAGCATTTGTAGATATAAACCAGAGGTGTCAACCACAAGGACACAAGGAGGATCATCACCAAGGTATCAACAATGGGGAGAGTATAAACTCTAGTGTGTGTGTGTGTTTGTTGGTGGGGGGCATCAGCTCAAGTAGAAACTCAATACTACTACTAGGGGTGAGGAATAATTTTATTAAACTTGGGTTATTTTTGGGTAATTACATATTAATGTCTACCATTCATCCTTGCCTGGAATATGGCTGACACATCTGGTTTGGTGTTCCTGCTATATATTTAGAGATTCTCGATAAAATCCTAAAAGAAATCTGTAATGTTATTGGTCCTAACCTGTCATCTTGGCTTCAGTCACTTTTCCAGTGCCATAACATGGCTTTCTTGTGCTTTATCTATAATTATTTTCATAGTAATTGTTCTGATGGATATTTTCTATGGTACCTAGACTTTATGAAGTGCTATACTAGATTGGCAACTATGTCTTGTCATTTTATAGTTAAAATTGATAGATGTAACTAAGTTCTATGCTAACAGTTTCTTCTCTCACACTTCTTACTTATGGAATGTTCAAATCAATTCTTATCTTAAAAATGTAAATACAATGTCAATCGTTATCTTATGCCTTAATTCCTGTTCTTATATGTTTCTCCCTCTTTGATAGTGCGTTTCTTTTTCTCATATCTTCTATGAGCCTCTTCACCTGTTCAATAGACGTGGGTGGAGTGTGAACCGGGCGATAGTTTAGTCTATCTACTCCAATTGAAAAAAAAATAAAGGAGAGTGAAAAGATTGGAAAAGAGAAAACCGGAAACCGCATCCTAAACAGGAAACAAGGGATGAGCCTCTTCACCTGTTCAATAGATGTGGGTGGAGTGTGAACCGGGTGATAGTTTTGTCTATCTACTCCAATTGAAAAAAAAAAAAGAAAACTTGCTAAGTTTTAACTTGTTAAAGTCCAGTCAAAGAAATTTGTGCTAAAAAACAAAACCAATCCTTCAATTAGACATGAAAAGTTTAAAATTAAGCAAAAATTAGGCAAAAACGGACAAAAAAAAAAGGCTTACTTTTAATAATATCCAAGACAGTTGATTCTATCCCAAAACACACATTGTTTCTGCCAGTGAGCTGAAAAAAAATAATATAACTTTTTGGCCAAAGAATGGTGGGGTATAGGAGAGTCAATTAAATAGCCAGTGTGACCTATACACCAAGGTAACTAAAATACAGCCGGCAAAGAAAAAAAGAAAGAAAGAGACTGACTGACAGACTAGGGAAAAAAATAAAATAAAGACAAAGAATCCACCAGTCAGTAATCCCCTTGTGTCTTAGTGGCATTAATTATTGCTTTGCTTGAAGTGAAATTATTTTTATTTTTGAAAAAGGAAAGAATAAAGGGTGACATAGAAAGTAAACTGTTTAATGAAATACGTGCCTGAGCAACATGTTATAGATTTAGCTACTTTTGTTCTTTTCGCTTAATAAAGACATCACACTCCACCCACATCTATTGAACAGTTGAAGAGGCTCATCCCTTGTTCCCTGTTTAGGATGTGGTTTCTGGCTTTCTCTTTTCCAATCTTTTCACTCTTTTCTTTTTTTTTTCAATTGGAGTAGATAGACTAAACGATCGCCCGATTCACACTCCACCCACATCTATTGAACAGGTGAAGAGGCTCATCCCTTGTTCCCTGTTTAGAATGTGGTTTCCGACATTCTCTTTTTCAATCTTTTCACTCTTACATAGCCCCCTGCGCATCAGTGGCGTTACCGCCTTGTTCGGGGTGATATGATTAAAAAAAAAAATACGTGCATGAGCAACAGGTTATAGATTTATCTACTTTTGTTCTTTTCACTTAATAAAGACAAAAGAAACATATCCAAAAATCCCCAAAAAGGTTTCAATTCATGCTATAAATGGCTTTCTATTATCGTGTGAATGAAAAGAAGTCATAAAAGCAGGACATGTATCAGAAGATAACACAGAGAAATGCAAACTCTAGTGTGGCCTGTTTTATTTTTTTGTCAAACTTGTGGAACTCTCTTCAGGTTTCTTGTTTCCCAGTCAAATTTAATCTTTAAAAATTTAATTTCAATATCAATTATTATCAACTTGATTTCACTTCTTTTATTCTCTCTCTTGAATTTTTTGGCTCATATTCAGTAACCCATTGCATCTTAGTGGCTTTATTGCTTTACTTGGGAAGAAATTATTAAAAAAAAATTGATAAGTGACCATTAATACCTATGAAAATTTCCCAGTTTTATTTTAATTTTCTGATGAATCTTTTTTTTTTTTTATATATATATATAATTTAAGTAGATAGATCTATCTATCGCCCGGTTCACACTTCACCCACGTCTATTGACCAGGTTAAGAGGCTCATCCCTTGTTCCCTGTTTAGGATGTGTTTCCCGGCTTTCTTTTTTCCAATCTTTTCACTTTTCTTTTTTGTTTATTTTTTTTTTTTCAATTGGAGTAGATAGACTGAACTATCGCCCGGTTCACACTCCACCCACGTCTATTGCACTCTATTGAATGTATATTTGAGGTGTAGCGGCTCATCCCTTGTTCCCTGTTTAGGATGTGGTTTCCCGCTTTCTCTTTTCCAATCTATTCACTCTTACGTAGCCCCCTGCGCACCAGTGGCCTTACCGCCTTGCTCGGGGTGATACGATTAAAAAAAAAAATATATATATATAATCACTTCACCCCCAAGCAAGGCAGGATCACTACTGGTGCACAGAGGGTTTACAGTGAGAGAAAAAAAAAACAAAGTACAAAGGATATCAAAGAAGTAAGAGATAGATGAGAATCCTGTCAACAAGCAAATGAAAGGGGAAGTGTGAGAAAAGAAACTGTTAGAGTAGAAGAGCTGGTTACATTTAACTATTTTGACAGTAAAAGGATGGGACCTTGATGCCAATCTAGTTGCATGAGAAAAAAGCTCATCAGAGCAGTTTCCATGAAAATACTTATAGAAAAGACAGAGGGAAGCCATATCATATTAGTGAGAAAGGGACTAAAGGCAAGCTGCTAAGCCCGGCTCACTTATGTTGCAGATCCTCCTTTGGATTTTGTCAAGAACCTCAAGATGAATAGCAGGGGCACCCAACCACATATGGCAACAGTATTCAATTCTTAAGTTAATAAGTGAATAAGCTTCTTACAATTTCTATTACCTATGGAAATTTGTCTATTGCATTGTTTGAGTTTAACAAGATATTACAACACTCCTTATTATGAATCCAGGTCATTATTTAAGGAAGTAAGAGGGTACAAATCAAAAACAAAATTTACAAGTTTTTCTATTTCACTGATGCAAATGTTAAACACAAGTGTTATCATCTCCACCATCTTCTTTTTTTTCCTTTCCTTTTTTTTTCTCACTGAAACCAAACAGTGTCTCTGATATGGTGTTTTTATCTTTCCTCATTATTAAAGTGGAATCGTTCATTATTTATGAGATATTAGCAAGGTGAGGTTCACTAGGAATGAGTGCACACATAGAGCTTAGCTCTGGAACTTGTATTCCTGGAAATTAATAAACATATCAATAAAAAAATAACCCTGAAAAATTCACCCGAGAAAAGAAATTAATAAATTTATGGATTTGCACAATATTTTGCTGCTTGTTTGTTGAAATTTTTTTTTTAATCATTTCACCTCAAGCAAGGCAGTACTGCCACTGATGTGCAGGAAAAACATATGAGAAGAGTGAAAGTTTAAGCAGGAGGAGGAGAGCGAAGAGAAAGACGAACCAATTACAGGAGGTGTCAGAGAAAGGGCAAGAGAAGGATGAAAATACCAGTGTGAAGACAGTTGAGAGGGTAGAGTGAGAAAAGAAAAAACAAGATACACAAAGTAATGGGGAAAGGACAAGAGAAGGACTGGAGATGGGAATTGACGTTGCATTTAAATTCTTGGAGATTGTAGCCATCAGGGAAGCCAGTATAAGGAAAGAAGTTCCACAGGCGTGAAGTGCGAGAAAGGAAGCTGCTGGAGTAGAAGTGGTGACTGCATTTAGTTGATTTAACTGTAAAATGTTGTGACTTTGTTACCAGTCTGGTAGCTCTAGTAAGTTCTTGTGGAGGGGACATCAGTAAGCTAAACTCATCGAAGCAGAAGCTATGACAATATTTGTAAAATAGACAGAGGGAAGCCACATCTCACCAGTGTGAAAGTGGCTGGAGTCAAGCTGCCAGGTCGAGACCAATCATGTTACATACTCTCCTTTGGAGCCTGTTGAGAACCCTGAGATGAATGGCAAGGGCGCCTGACCAGATATGACAACAGTATTCAATGCATGGTTGAATGGTTGATTTTAAGAAATATTTGCTTTAGATGGTATATTACTGATGGCTTTGTGTGTGGTTGTTTTGTTTTTTTGTTGTTTTTTTTATACAATTATTGGAATTTGCTTTTTACATATGGTATGAGACTTCATTTACAAACAAGTATCATATTTCTGGTGTTTTCTTGCTTATTACCATATGTACCAGCTGAATTCATTGCATTCACTTATGCGCAAATACCCTTGGGAAAGGTATTAATCCATCTATTCCTTCCAGTTATGGGTTAAATAACAGGACAGATTGGGTTCTATAGCCTTGGTCGGCAACAAGTCTACCGCAGAAAGCAATGGCAACCTACTGCGAGATAATCTTCTGCCCAGTCAGTCATGTTTTTTTTTAGACATGATCGCCCAAGCGTGTATCACGTATGGCACTTAACTGACTGACCATATGTACCAGTGAACACTGATATTAGATTATTTTTTTTAGCTATTATGAATTTACTGTATTTGCAGATGTTTCTTCCTGAAAAATAAAACAATTTTCAATAAATGTATGATGAAATGTAAAATTCTTTATTTTCCAAAAAAATGTGTTGGTAATTAAACTTTACTCACTTCTATTAAAAGCGTATAATTTGTGCTAATACTGTCAGTATTTCTTCATGATTAGTGAGAATGTTATGTAAGATTGTAATTTTGAATTTTTTGGTTGTGATGCATGAAATTTTTTTTTTTTTAAATATTCCATACCAAAATCTGTGTATCCAATGTACAAGGGTGTCTAATAGTGTGGCAAATACCAAAGATGTCATCAATTTTAGACTCTTTTTGTAAAATATTTCTGTTTAACTCAGTTCCTTGATCACTGTCAGATGGTGGAGACCTTTTTTCATGCCAGTTTCCAGATTGCACCAAGAGCTTTGGCATAATATTTCTACTTTTTAAAATTGTTTGACCAGCCCTTCTGTTTCCACCCTCACCTGCACCTAGTTTACACAGTACCCTGCATGAGGGTTTTACATAAGCTGCTGTCTGACATTATTAAACCATATCACCTTTTATTTTCACAATAATTAGGAGAGTTTGCTGGTCATTAACAAGATTCTTGATTTTGCTTCTTAAATATTACATGAGAAAAATGGGTCCAATAGTGAATGATAAGGTAGTAGCCAACAGCTTGTTTTAAGTTCTTTTTGTCTGATTACTGATGCTTTTGTTTTATTAGACAGAAAGGTAAATTTTTGTTTTGTTCCCTGAAGGCCTTCACCCCGTCAAATCTTTCCTAAACTTCCTTAATTACGTGCAAATGTATATGCTGAAATCAAATCGATAATTGTTTATTGAAGAAACCTACCATTTTTCCTGTTTTCGACCACAAAAAAATCGGACTATATGTCACCCCTTACTATCATTTTCATATCTGATTCACCGCTGAATGACTTGGGGCATAGGATACTTATTACGGCCCGTTTACTTCTTTTGAGCGGTTAGTCAGCGATTTATTTGGGTTCGGAACTCAATTTCTGCACATGAATTGCAAAAAGGAAGGCAAATTGGTCGAAAAATTGCCAATCTATGCGTGAAGTCATTCAGCAGTGAATAACATGTTTTGAACCGTGGTTATGGGGTGAGATAAACAGCGAAAAGAAGTTCGATATTTTTCTGGTTGTAAAATTGAAAAAAGTTAGGTTTCGTCAATAAACAATTATCGATTTGTGTTCAGCATTTACTTTTGCAAGGAAATAAGAATGCTTTTGAAAGATTTGAAGGGGTAAAGGCCTTCGGGGAGCAAAACAAAAATTTACCAACAGAAAGGATCTATCAGTCTTGGGTGATGTTTCTATTTCTCTCTTTTTCACCTTTCTCTCCTCTAACCTCCCCTCATTTCCCATTTTCCTTTCCTCCACTTTCGTTCCTGTGACATGCTTATTTTTTATTTCTTTACACATATGTAATCTTTAAATGTGCTTTTCAAAGATCGAGTTTGAATCCATTTTGCCATCTTTCTTTGTTTCCCCTTTCTCTTCCCTACCCTCTGTAACAACATGGAGATGCCTATCTTTTAATACAATCATCCCTCTCTTTTTTTTAACTCCCCTTCTCACTTTTCTTTATTTCTTTCCTTTTCCTTCTTTTTAAGTGAACTTTCTGTGAATGAATTTCTTTTTGAATTTTTTCATAAGCGGTCGCTGACAAAGCAAATTTACTTAGCAGAAATGATCAACAACTCATGTGATTTCCGAAGTTTTATTTGAAAATATATATTAATAAATATATATATGAAGAAGGTGTACATATGTATAGTATTATTCAGGTGTTAAAACAGTGCTCAATGTATGAATAGAGCTGTATTATATATATATATATTATCCTACGTCTATGGCATGACTCAGTTTCATGTGTTATGCAATCATCAGGTGCATATTTCAAACTGACAGTTTAAATGATTTGTATGAAGTTCACTCGATGTTTATGGTAATTAAATTTTATAAATTTAAGTTACTGCTTTTTTTAATAACAAGACTAAAAATTTAAATATTCTGAGGTTACATGTAAATAGAAATTTTAAATCAAAATAAAAAATATTGAAAATAATAATTTGCTGAAGAGTTTTTTTAGTGTAGGTGAATGGTAGAAATGTTTGTGAATTAAGTTAAAAAAAATCTTCAATGAAAACAATGTTAAAGTCAGTTGCGTTAAAAACAGATAAATATATTTTACAACATAATGCTATATGATATCAAACAAATATTTGGCCCTCATAAGCAACATCCATCACCCAACTAATAGCAAAAATTACCATTGTAAAACTAATTGCAACCTGCCCACTGAATGGCCTCGTAAATTTTAATGCTTCTAAAATGAAGCTGCTATCAATTAACCACCATAGAAAATCGCACTTACCTCCCATTAGCATGGAACAGGCTTGCCTCCCAGAGAGTAAAACACTACACCTCCTTGGCCTCACACTCTCAGCGGACATTGAGTGGAATGACTATATCAAATCCATTGCTAAATCCGCTGCTATAAATGTCGGTTCTCTGTGCAGGGCTTGTAAATTTTTTCCGTCTGAATCTATCCTGCACATATATAAATCTACCATCCGCCCGTGTATTGAATACTGCTGCCACATCTGGTCGGGTGCTCCTGCTATTCTCCTCAGGGTTCTTGACAAAATACAACGGAAAGTCTGTAATGTGATCAACACCGTCTTGGCAGACCACCTGCAGTCACTCTCTCATCAGCGTGATGTGGCCTCCCTGTGCCTCTTCTATAAATAATTTCACGGCTTCTGCTCCAAAGAACTTAGATCACTGGTGCCCCCTAGGTACGAATTTGCATGAGATACTAGATTAGCAACTAGGACCTACCCTCTTACAGTGAAACCAATAAAATGTAACCGCAATTTCTACTCCAACAGCTTCTTGCACTTCCCGCCTGTGGAATTCCCTTCTACATGATTGCTTTCTCGACAGCTACAATCTCCAGGAATTTAAATGTAAGGTCAATAGACACCTCCTAACACTAACTCGCATACATTCTCTCAAACACTCTTTCCATCTGCCCAACCCTCAGCCTCAGTATCATTAACCGTCTATCACCCTCCTTCTGACATTTCTTATATCTAACCTCTCTTTCTCTTCACCTTCTCCTATGTAACCTCCTGTGCAATAGTGGCAGTGGAATGCCTTGCTTGGGGTGAAATGATTAAAAAAAAAAAGTCTGAAAATATTGTTTATAGAATTTGTTTGGATGATAATGATGTTAAATTTTACTTTGTAATCACTTCTAACAGGTGAAAGATAAGATTTAAAAACTACAAGTGCCCAATTATTACCTGGAATATTGTAGCTAAATCCAGAACTTACAATGGAAAAGGAGATAAATGCCTTTTAGAAAAACTTGTCATCTTAAGCCATATCAATAATCCTAATTTGGTTAATAAAAAAAGTGATTTTATGATCACATGCTATCATAGAAAAAATTACTTGCTTAAATTCTTAGATCCAGATTGATATAGATTCCGCTATTCGTTTGCCTCTTTCCTTCTTTCCTTTTAACAATTATGAATTAAACCACTTTTATTTTTGCTCCCTACATTTTTAAAGTTTTACTTCTCAATTTTTCTTTTCATTTTTCTTTTATTTTAAATTTTAATTCGCTCTACATTTTTATCTCCATCCAATTTTTTAAGTCTCGTGATTTTTGCCCCTTTGATTTCTTCTCCCTGCATTTTATTATTTTCAGTCTTTTTGTTTTTTTTATTTTAATTTTAAATTTTTATCAGCATGTAACCTTAAAGTATTATTATTAAAAAAGCAGTAACTTAAATTTATAAGATTTAATTCCCATGAACATCAAGAGAACTTAAATACAAATCTATTGAACTGCCAGTTTGAAATATGCACCTGATGATTGCATAATGCATGAAAATCTGAGTCATGTCATAAATATGTATATTTATTAATATAGGTAATACTGTTCTGTTCATACATTGAGCCCTGTTTTATCAACATCTGACTAATAATACTATACATATGTACACCCTCCTCATATGCATATTTATTAATTTACATCACTATATATATATATGTGTATAATATTTGTATATATATTTTTTTCTTTTATGACCATATCAACCCAAGCAAGGCATTATACTGCCACTATTGTGCAGAGGGTAACATAGGAGGAAAGTCCCCAGGTTGACCCAGCCAAGGTTGATCAGGCCCCGGCCTGTGTCCTAATCTCTGCTTGATACGTTATTAGAATGCAAGATGTTTTTGGTTGCACAGGAGAAGAGGAAAAATTTCTAGAATAAGGTCATCCACAAATAACTGAATATATATTAATAAATATGCATATTTTTCTACGTCTATGGCACGACTCGGAGTTTCATGCGTTCTGCAATAATCAAGTGCAAATTTCAAATTGACAGTTTAATAAACTTGAATTTAAGTTGACTTGATGATCTTGGGAATTAAATCTTATAAAGATAAGTTACTGCTTAAATAATAACACGATTAAAATAATTGTAAAATTACATGTCCAAGTTGTGCCATAGACATAGGATAATATGTATATTTGTTAATATATATATATATATATAATACAGCTGTTTATATATTGAGCCCTGTTTTATTAACATCTGAATAATAATACTGTACATATGTACACCCACCTCATATGTATATTTATTAATTTATGTCACTGAATATATAAATTTGCATTTACTTGCACACAAATACCTTTGGAAAATGTATTAATCCATCTCTTCCCTTCAGTTATGGGTTAAATAACAGGACAGATTGGATTCTATAGCTTTGGCTGGCAACCAGTCTACCGTAGAAAGTAATGGTAACCTACTGTGGGATAATCTTCTACCCAGTCAGTCATGTCTCTTTTGAGATATGATTGCCCAAGCATGTATCACGTATGGCACTTAACTGACTGATATATATATATATTTTCGCTCAATACAAGGCCAAAGAGCCAATCAAGTAGTAAGGGGGTTACTGACTGAGGTTGCTGTATGAACATAAGAGAGATAAGAAGTGCAGATTATGAGGATATATAGACATGCAAAGATTAGTTGTAGCAATCTGTTCTGTAAAGTAGTGGTTCTTGGGAAGAAGCTGTTCAAATGGAACTTCCTTCTTACTAATGGAATACAAAGGAAATTAGGATGATTTTGTTCCAGTGTCCAACTACATAATAGGTTGTAGCTGTAAAGGTCTGAACCTTGTGGAACTAATGACTATAGCTCAACAGAACATCTGCCATGAAAATAATGATATGGCAAAAGGACTTATGGCATTTCATCTATGGGAAAGTGGTTGTAGAATGGAAAATAATTCATCACTCACAAGGTTGTGTTCATATTTTTTTAATTCTATCAAGGTTGGAGAGTGAAAATTAGGCAGCTATAATCTAGATATTTGAAAAGTGAAGTACATTTTTAATCATTTTATCCTTAGCAAGGCAATAAAGCAACTAAGATACAAGTACATTTTATAAAGCAAATAATAGCCGTGAAACATTACATTAAACATTATTGAAGGCTTATGGCCATATCATGTTGAAACACCTGTTCTCATACAAAGTTAAGCAACATCAAGCCTGGTCAGTACTTAGATGAAAGTCGGTTCTCTGTGTAGGGCCCGGAAGTTTTTTCCGCTTAAATCTATCCTGCACATTTACAAATCTACCATCCGCCCGTGCATTGAATACTGCTGCCATATCTGGTCGGGTGCCCCTGCTGTTCTCCTCGGGCTTCTCGATAAGGTTCAGAGGAGGGTCTGTAATGTGATAGATACCGACTTGGCAGACCGCCTGCAGTCTCTCTCCCACCGGCGAGACGTGGCTTCGCTGTGTCTCTTCTATAAATACTTTCACGGCTTCTGCTCCGATGAACTTAGATCACTGGTGCCCCCTAAATACGAATTTGCACGAGATACTAGATTAGCAACTAGATCCCACCCTTTTACAGTGAAACCGATAAAATGCAGCCGTAACTTCTACTCCAACAGTTTCTTTCCTCGCACTTCCCGACTGTGGAATTCTCTTCCAAACGATTGCTTCCCCGACGGCTACAATCTCCAGGAGTTTAAATGTAAGGTCAATAGACACCTCCTAACACACTAACCTGCTCCCATTCTATCAAGCACTCTTCCCATCTGCCCGACACTCATCCTCGCTATCCTTACTCATCTGTCACCTTCCTCCTGACATTCCCTATGTCTATCCACTCCTTCTCTTTACTTTCCCCGATGTAGCCCCATGCGCAATAGTGGCAGTGGAATGCCTTGCTTGGGGTGAGATGATTAAAAAAAAAAAAAAAAAAAAAACTTCTTGGAAATATCATGTGCCATAAACTTGGATGACATAATGAATAATGGCTCTGATATTGGAAGTTGGGGAGCCGGGTTCCAATTTCAGTCAGATTCATTACATTCACTTACATACAAATACCCTTGAGAAAAGTTTGAATTCACCTCTATTCTCCCCAGCTATGGGTTAATTAGTAGAACTTGTATCAGTAAATTGTTATCTCCAAAAGAGTTTTAAGGTATTTCTAGATTTAAATAACCTGAAAAAGGTTGATAAGTCATAAAACCCAATCAATCGATAGACATTATTGAATATTTGTAAAGGTTGTTGGTCTATGACTGCTTTCAGCATAAAATGGCTTCATACCGCAAGAAAACTATTCAGTATGTCTTCTTTGAACAAATTTTTAAAACTTTAACAATGCAAATCTTGTTGATAACGGACTGTGAAATTTTTTTTTTCCTTGGACAACAGTAATTGTCATTGCCTTAAATTAATTTAGCTCAAAGTGACTGCTGCACCGCCCAAATTTGTTTCAGACAAGCAGACAGACAGAGAATCAGACATTTTAACAGATAAGTTGGATTGTGTTCTTTTTTGGTTATAAAGTGATTAATGGTATTTTCAGGTTACAAAGTGATTATTGACCTCTTTAATGTCAGTGACTGTGTCTTGATTTTATTTTTTTTTTTTTTAAGGTGAGTCTTTGTTACTAAGATCTCAAGTAGTTATTATTACTTCTCTTGCAGGAGAAAATATTTCCTTGCTTCTTCAGAAATGCATTTTTTTAATGCTGTGCCCTTTCAAGATTTAGGCGATCATGATTCTCCACAGCTTTCTTTTCTTTTAATTATTTTAATATTTGGGAATTTGGGAAAGATGGTAAAAGACATGAAAATGTGGAGAGCCATGATAACCAATATTGTGAAGATACATGGCACATTGAAGAACATATGAATTCATACCTTTTCCCAGGCCCTGGGCATGATGGTAAACTGCATCCGGCAGCAAGGCCTCTGATTGGGAGGTTGTGAGGAGCATAGAACCACCTCTTAACTGTTGCTGTTCCCAGGTTTACCCTGGCCTAGAGTGGTAGCACCTGTTGGGGTCCCTGCTATGGGCAAATAATTAACCTCCAAACTGGGGTCAAAATACTATGACACTATGAAACACTTTTATAGAAAAATATACATTTTTGAAGGAAAAATATTACCAACAATACATTTTTGAAGAAAAAATTATTACCATAACACATTTTGGAAGGAAGAAAAATTATTCTCAGCAAAACATTTTTAATACAAAACTAGAAGACATTCTCAGTTTTCTAAAATAAAAAAAGAATAAAAACAAAAAATTTTCATTAAAATCTGACTAAATCAACCTTCTCACTATAACTAAACATAAAAAAACCCTTAAATCCCCGCCTTTTTGGCATTAAATAGCCCACAGAGATTGATATGACGTTAAACAAAACTTACTCATGCCTTTTCCCAAGGCATTAGTTAAAAAATAAACACAACAGACTATACTTTAAATTCTGTTTACTCATGGCTGTTACACCATCCACTCATAGACGTAAACTGCATTGTTAAAAAAAGGTTTGCAATTCATTTCTGTCTGAAACTGGAATGTAGCAAACAATAACTCAGCAATATTAAATTAAAACTTGATATCTCTATATACATGGTCAGTGGAACAAGAGCAATCTATCTCCTAAGACTAAAGAGTTCAGTTCAAAAGTCCCTGAAGGTTAGCCTGATCATCATACACCTGATGAAGGCTGAAGAACACAATGTCTGAAACATTGTGATAACAGCACTGAAGATGAGGATGATAGTCAGCAGCTAAAAGAAGTACAGAAATCTCCCAATTAATGCGGCTAATGTGTAAATTGGTAACTATAAAAAAAAAAAAAGCAATTTCTAATTGCTTTGGTTAAACTGAAGAATACTGCACTAATCAAATTTCTGCTATCCATCTAGGGGTCCTTGATAAAACAGAATCTGTAATGTGATCAATTGACTTGGCAGCTCAGATGCAGTCATTTTCTAATTACAAGAGATGGTGATATATGTGGTTTATGTTGTTGTTTGGTTGAAATTATATTTTCGATTAGAGTTTGATTTCTTCAATTGTATAATATTATATAGATTAATGCCATGAAAGAGTTCTTTCATGTTGGTTATTTGGTAGCATTCTAAGCAGATTTCTGTGGAGTTGTTATAAAAATGTATTGTTGGTAATTTTACTATAAAAATGTACTGCCAGTATTTGTTTGGAGGGTTTACTATTTGCCCATAGCCAGGACCCTAACAGTTGCTACTGCTCCGGGTCAGGGGGCACTGGGAACAACAGTAATTGATTCCATGCTCCTAAAAACCTCCAATTTCCTGACCAGAGGCCTTGCTGCTGAACGAAGTTCAGCATCACATCCAAGGTTGACAAAAAAAGTTGTTCATAAATAACATTATTATATATAGTCATTTTTTAAAGTTATATCTATAATGGTCAAAATATAATATGTAGTATATGTTATGTTGCCAAGTATAAATGAATAACTCAACAACAGAATCAGAATATAAGTTGTATTTCGCGGAAAGACGGTTAGTATGTACAGAAGTGATTAGTAATATTTGCAATAGAAAGATACAAGAGTCCAATCCGTTGTAAGACGTGTGTATACGTGATTACTTCCGGTATGCCACCGGAAGTGTGACTAACTCTTCACTGACTCGCACTGACTCTTCAGTAACTCATTAGAGACTCTCAAGTGACTCTCTACGACTGTATTTACTAGCCTTCCCACGTAGGCTGGATGTGACACATGGTCATTTTATAGTGGGTATTCCCGGCCATATAGCCGGGCCAAAAAAAAGGTCTGTCTATTTTTGCCCAGTCGCAGTTCTACCCTTCAACTGGGTTATTGCTCTCTGCTCGGAAGCAGAGAGCTGACAGTGTCGTAGAGTCGTCAGTCTAGTGACTCTGTACGACTCCCCTGTAGAGAATCCACCATTGCTATATATAGCAATGGGAACAGTCCATTTGTAGTCAAATAGGAGCGGCGCCCTAACAGTATATATTTTACAAATATAAATAACAAATATGTTTAATTGTGATAGTATTTAGTACCAAGGTTGTTATTTTTTAATGGTTATTACTGATAACATGCTTGTCAGAATACATTTTTTTTTGTCGGAAAGTACTTGATATCGGGGTGTAGATAGTGTTGATAGGTACAAAGGGTTCCCTTCAATAAAGCATATTCATACCTACTTCAAAGTTTTGTGAGGACACTGTTATGATCTTCTCACTCATCAGGGCTGTATATCTTGACATACTTTTTATACCTAAATGATATATATATAAATTATATATATATATTAACAAAATTTTAAATAATAATCAAAGCATCTTAATATTACTGAAAACTTTCAACCAATCACTTTTCAGAGATATATCATTGGCAAAAATCTGTTTCTGCCAAGAAACACCAAAAAATTTATGAGACTAATAGGGTAGGAGAATGTAAAGGTGCATGATTAAAAGATAAAAACCCTCTTAAGAAACAAATTTAATTGTTTTCTACCAAGAAACACTAAAACCATTTATGAGACTAATAGGGTAGGAGAATGTAAAGGTGCATGATTAAAAGATAAAAATCCTCTTAAGAAACAAATTTAATTGTTTTCTACCAAGAAACACTAAAACCATTTATGAGACTAATAGGGTAGGAGAATGTAAAGGTGCATGATTAAAAGATAAAAACCCTCTTAAGAAACAAATTTAATTGTTTTCTACCAAGAAACACTAAAACCATTTATGAGACTAATAGGGTAGGAGAATGTAAAGGTGCATGATTAAAAGATAAAAACCCTCTTAAGAAACAAATTTAATTGTTTTCTACCAAGAAACACTAAAACCATTTATGAGACTAAGAGGGTAGGAGAATGTAAAGGTGCATGATTAAAAGATAAAAATCCTCTTAAGAAACAAATTTAATTGTTTTCTACCAAGAAACACTAAAACCATTTATGAGACTAAGAGGGTAGGAGAATGTAAAGGTGCATGATTAAAAGATAAAAACCCTCTTAAGAAACAAATTTAATTGTTTTCTACCAAGAAACACTAAAACCATTTATGAGACTAATAGGGTAGGAGAATGTAAAGGTGCATGATTAAAAGATAAAAACCCTCTTAAGAAACAAATTTAATTGTTTTCTACCAAGAAACACTAAAACCATTTATGAGACTAAGAGGGTAGGAGAATGTAAAGGTGCATGATTAAAAGATAAAAATCCTCTTAAGAAACAAATTTAATTGTTTTCTGCCAAGAAACACTAAAACCATTTATGAGACTAAGAGGGTAGGAGAATGTAAAGGTGCATGATTAAAAGATAAAAACCCTCTTAAGAAACAAATTTAATTGTTTTCTACCAAGAAACACTAAAACCATTTATGAGACTAAGAGGGTAGGAGAATGTAAAGGTGCATGATTAAAAGATAAAAATCCTCTTAAGAAACAAATTTAATTGTTTTCTACCAAGAAACACTAAAACCATTTATGAGACTAAGAGGGTAGGAGAATGTAAAGGTGCATGATTAAAAGATAAAAACCCTCTTAAGAAACAAATTTAATTGTTTTCTACCAAGAAACACTAAAACCATTTATGAGACTAAGAGGGTAGGAGAATGTAAAGGTGCATGATTAAAAGATAAAAACCCTCTTAAGAAACAAATTTAATTGTTTTCTACCAAGAAACACTAAAACCATTTATGAGACTAAGAGGGTAGGAGAATGTAAAGGTGCATGATTAAAAGATAAAAATCCTCTTAAGAAACAAATTTAATTGTTTTCTACCAAGAAACACTAAAACCATTTATGAGACTAAGAGGGTAGGAGAATGTAAAGGTGCATGATTAAAAGATAAAAACCCTCTTAAGAAACAAATTTAATTGTTTTCTACCAAGAAACACTAAAACCATTTATGAGACTAATAGGGTAGGAGAATGTAAAGGTGCATGATTAAAAGATAAAAATCCTCTTAAGAAACAAATTAGAATTGTTTTCTCCAAGAAACACTAAAACCATTTATGAGACTAAGAGGGTAGGAGAATGTAAAGGTGCATGATTAAAAGATAAAACCCTCTTAAGAAACAAATTTAATTGTTTTCTACCAAGAAACACTAAAACCATTTATGAGACTAAGAGGGTAGGAGAATGTAAAGGTGCATGATTAAAAGATAAAAACCCTCTTAAGAAACAAATTTAATTGTTTTCTACCAAGAAACACTAAAACCATTTATGAGACTAAGAGGGTAGGAGAAAATGTAAAGGTGCATGATTAAAAGATAAAAACCCTCTTAAGAAACAAATTTAATTGTTTTCTACCAAGAAACACTAAACCATTTATGAGACTAAGAGGGTAGGAGAATGTAAAGGTGCATGATTAAAAGATAAAAACCTCTTAAGAAACAAATTTAATTGTTTTCTACCAAGAAACACTAAAACCATTTATGAGACTAAGAGGGTAGGAGAATGTAAAGGTGCATGATTAAAAGATAAAAATCCTCTTAAGAAACAAATTTAATTGTTTTCTACCACAAACACTAAACTATTTATGAGACTAAGAGGGTAGGAGAATGTAAAGGTGCATGATTAAAAGATAAAAATCCTCTAAGAAAACAAATTTAATTGTTTTCTACCAAGAAACACCAAAACCATTTATGAGACTAAGAGGGTAGGAGAATGTAAAGGTGCATGATTAAAAGATAAAACCCTCCTTAAGAAACAAATTTAATTGTTTTCTACCAAGAAACACCAAAACCATTTATGAGACTAAGAGGGTAGGAGAATGTAAAGGTGCATGATTAAAAGATAAAAACTTTAAGAAACAAATTTAATTGTTTTCTACCAAGAAACACCAAAACCATTTATGAGACTAAGAGGGTAGGAGAATGTAAAGGTGCATGATTAAAAGATAAAAATCCTCTTAAGAAACAAATTTAATTGTTTTCTACCAAGAAACACCAAAACCATTTATGAGACTAAGAGGGTAGGAGAATGTAAAGGTGCATGATTAAAAGATAAAAACCCTCTTAAGAAACAAATTTAATTGTTTTCTACCAAGAAACACTAAAACCATTTAAGAGACTAAGAGGGTAGGAGAATGTAAAGGTGCATGATTAAAAGATAAAAATCCTCTTAAGAAACAAATTTAATTGTTTTCTACCAAGAAACACTAAAACCATTTATGAGACTAAGAGGGTAGGAGAATGTAAAGGCACATTGGAAAGATAAAAATCCTCTTAAGAAACAAATTTAATTGTTTTCTACCAAGAAACACCAAAACCATTTATGAGACTAAGAGGGTAGGAGAATGTAAAGGTGCATGATTAAAAGATAAAAATCCTCTTAAGAAACAACTTAATTGTTTTCTACCAAGAAACACTAAAACCATTTATGAGACTAATAGGGTAGGAGAACAAAGGTGCATGATTAAAAGATAAAAACCCTCTTAAGAAACAAATTTAATTGTTTTCTACCAAGAAACACTAAAACCATTTATGAGACTAAGAGGGTAGGAGAATGTAAAGGTGCATGATTAAAAGATAAAAATCCCTCTAAGAAACAAATTTAATTGTTTTCTACCAAGAAACACTAAAACCATTTATGAGACTAATAGGGTAGGAGAATGTAAAGGTGTGACAGATTAAAAGATAAAAACCCTCTTAAGAAACAAATTTAATTGTTTTCTACCAAGAAACACTAAACCATTTATGAGACTAATAGGTAGGAGAATGTAAAGGTGCATGATTTAAAAGATAAAAATCCTCTTAAGAAACAAATTTAATTGTTTTCTACCAAGAAACACTAAAAACTATCATGAGACTAAGAGGGTAGAATGTAAAGGTGCATGATTAAAAGATAAAAATCCTCTTAAGAAACAAATTCTAATTGTTTTCTACGAAGAAACACTAAAACCATTTATGAGACTAAGAGGGTAGGAGAATGTAAAGGTGCATGATTAAAAGATAAAAATCCTCTTAAGAAACAAATTTAATTGTTTTCTACCAAGAAACACTCAAACCATTTATGAGACTAAGAGGGTAGGAGAATGTAAAGGTGCATGATTAAAAGATAAAAATCCTCTTAAGAAACAAATTTAATTGTTTTCTACCAAGAAACACTAAAACCATTTATGAGACTAAGAGGTGAGGGAGAATGTAAAGGTGCATGATTAAAAGATAAAAATCCTCTTAAGAAACAAATTTAATTGTTTTCTACCAAGAACACTAAAATCATTTATATGAGACTAAGAGGGTAGGAGAATGTAAAGGTGCATGATTAAAAAGATAAAAATCCTCTTAAGAAACAAATTTAATTGTTTTCACCAAAGAAACACTAAAACCATTTATGAGACTAAGAAAGGGTAGGAGAATGTAAAGGTGCATGATTAAAAGATAAAAATCCTCTTAAGAAACAAATTTAATTCGTATAAATAAAAATGACTAGAATTAATTATCTATCAAGAATTTACTGGAACTATCAGACTGGCAACAAGATCCCAACCTTTTATAGTTAAATCAACTAAATGCAGTCGCCACTTCTACTCCAACAGCTTCCTTTGTCACACTTCCCACCTGTGGAACTCCTTTCTGTATATTTGCTTTCCTGATGGCTACAATCTCCAAGAATTTAACTGCAATGTCAATTCCCATCCCTTGTCCACTTGACTACAGTCCTTCTCTTGTCCTTTCTCCATCACCTCACATACCTTGTTCTTTTCCTTTCTTACTCTACCCTTGCAACTGCCTTCACACTGGTATTCCCATCCTTTTCTTGCCCTTTCTCCGACACCCCCTGTAACTGGATTGTCTTTCTCTTTGCTCTCCCCCTGCTTAAACTTTCACTCTTCTCTTATGTAGCCCCCTGTGCACCAGTGGCAGTACCGCCATGCTTGGGGTGAAACAATTAAAAAAAGCAAAAAAAAAAAAACTGAAGAAGCATCACAAATGGAAAAATGGATTTTTAAAAAAATATGAAGAATGATTAGTATTCATGAAGGAGAAGAAAATTTTTTTTTTACATATGCTAGAAAGGTCTTATTAGAGCTCTAGATATTTTCAATGTTCTTCTCAGTATTAATAAAAAAATTTTAAATTTTTGTACAACTATCTAGGGAATATAGTGAGAAAGAAGGTCTTTGAGAATCTAATACTCACAGAGTGGATAGAGGGAAAGAGAGACAGGGAAAACAGCGTATGACATACTTGATTGGCTTAAGCCAATGGATGGCAGAATGGGGTTTGGGAGAAATAACAAAACAAAATGTATTAAGAGGAACAAGAATATGTGAAGGACTATGATCACCTGCGTTCTGAAGAAACATGGCACATTAAAGGAGATATATCTCTGAAGAAGGGTTGACTGAAATAGTTCTTTAGGTGCTCTTTTATTAGTATTATTTAAAGCTTTGTTAAAATATTAAGGTATGAAGTTATTGTTTATAGTGTCACTGTTTGGACATTAACTAAAATACTTGGGTCCAAACTTGATGGAACCTTCACTCAGATACTGAGTGGTATACTTATCATTTCTTGGAGACAACATCCAACTAAATCAGATTTATGGACCTATTCATAATATTTCTACAGTCTTATGTGGATGTATAATGCACTTCACAGGATACTGCTGGCAAGCAAAAAACCTTGCAAATAGTCTACTGCTCTGGACACCTAGTAATGGTGCAAGACAGATTTGTTGCCCAGCAATCACCTACACTGACAGAATTCCACCTTAATGAACTTTAAATGTTGATGTATCACCATGATGGTCATCATGATAAACTTATGAATGTCCCAGCTAGCTTGACCAATTAATATTATGTATTCTGTTATATATATATATATATAAAGATAAACTTATAACTATACTCGTGTCGAAAAACCCTCTGCATATCTATGTGGAAGAAAAAATGCTTCTAAAAAAAAAAGAAAGAGATAAACACATGAACATCAGCCAAAAGGATTCGGACCGAGTCAGCACATAGCCCAAAGAAAAAACCCAAGACGAGTAATCAACTAACAAAAAAGTGCTCAATACTTAGGTAGAGCAGAATAAATAAAGCTGGCTTTCCATGACGATCTGCTTAGGTGAAACCTTGGTAGGTTTGTTGGCTCACTAGGTATACTTAATATATATATATATATATATATATATATATATATATATTTTATTATGAAATGATTTGTTTGAACATTATTTTTGATCGATATTCGTATTGAAGTAGATATTCTGTTTTTAATTAAACAGTATTATATATTTATATCTATCGACCTGATTATTTACAATAAATTTTTATTACAAAAATATGTGCCATTCTGCAGGATTCAAACCTATCCACATAGGGGAAGCTACCATGTAATCTGGCACGTCTTAGACCTCTCGACCACGAATGACCATCAGTCTAAATGAGGTTTTAAACTTGTCGAATGACACACATTTTCGTAATAAAAATTTATCGTAGATAATCAGGCCGGTAGATATAAATATATAATACTGTTTAATTAAAAACAGAATCTCTACTTAAATACGAGTATCGATCAAAAATAATGTTCAAACAAATCATTTCAAATTGTCAGTTGTTTATAAACAAGTTTCATCAATCTTCATAATATATATATATATATATATATATATATATATACAGTCATCCACAGACAGATCTGTTTCACTGTATCACAGCTCATCAGTACAGTTAGACATCCAATTGCTTTTTACCCAGAATTGGAACCTGACCGAATTGGCGTCAGTCGGCGATTCTACCATGAGCTGCGGGTGCTCGGTAGAAGGAGGCAGACTTTTTAGCATGTATATTATCATTATACATGCCCAATAGCCAGAGTGCTCTAATTCATTACTAAATGAGTGATGCATAGATGCTAGAGTAGCTACTGTTTTTCAAAGTCTACCATTCTTCCAGAGTGCTCAATTAGGGTGTGACAGCGTAAATAGTCACATTATATATATATATATATATATATAACAGAAGTTTGACAACACAAAACCTATATATAGATTTGAAAATGTAGGAAAACATTATTCTTTAGAGATTTTTTTTTTTAACAACCAGAAGAATACGTTGGCAAATATTAGATTGACAGAATCACAGTTCACACTGAGAGGAAAAATATAAATAACAAAAAGAGAAGATGATCCATGACTGAAACAAAAAATTATTAATAAAAACAATGGGGAAAAATATATCTCCTGGCAAAAGCACCAGTTCCTAGTGAGTATAAAATGAAAGAATTTCACTCGCATATTTTCTAAGAGAGAGCAAAAAAAAAAAATGTTTTTGCTGTCTACACAGACATTTGGTGTAATATAATAAAAAAAAAACACTTTTAATATGCATAAATGCTAAACAGACCAAGCTCTGCACAGGACAGTAGAAGAATTGTTACTATATCTTGCAGTGCACTTTGGATTGTCTAGCAAATGCTGACCAATGGCCAAGTCATGAACAATCACACACACACACACACACACACACACACACAGACACATATATATCTAAACTTATTGTTATGTTGTGTGTAACAGAAATAGTTATGTAAATAATCCCAAACAACGGAAATAAGTAAATGAAATATATTACCGGAAAATAGTATGTACAACAGAGTTATTAGTAGAGTACAGGAACAATCATTAGTAAAGTAATAAGACGTAGAGTCTGTGTATAGGCACACTTCCTGTTTGCTACTGGAAGTACTCGACTGACTTGGTATCGAGCTGAACAGTCAATGCTAATGCACTACAACGCTCAATGCACAACTCAACTCCGAGGTCTTTATATAGTGGTAGGAACAGTCCATTATAAGAATAAAGGTGGAGAGTGCCCTAACACTTATTTATAAATGGAACTTTGTGTGTGTCCGTTACCTATAGACTCCGAAACGGCTGAACCAATTTTCTTGAAAATTTATATAGTTGTACTATAAGCATCTGCAAGTGTTCTTAGCTAGGTTTTGTGTCAAGGTAACCCCGATAAATATCGAAAATCAAAAAAAAAACAAGTTATAGAAGGAGTGGTCCAATTTTAATCAAACACTCATAGACAAAGACATAAGAAATGATATTCAGAAATTTCAAGGTTGCAGTTCTTACAATAGTGCAGAAAATTGATAATATATATATATATATATAAAAGGCAAGATGTTTGTGTGTGTGTCTGTTTATCTGCCTGTATATCTATTCTTTTCAGCCCTTTTATTTTAGTTTTTGCTTCAGGTTTGGCTCTAAGTAGGTATAATTGTAGTTCTTAGTCTCAGCCATGATACCATTTACTCAGAGGACTTATTTAGCCTTGAAAATTCAGTTTACAACGAAACATACTTATTTGATATCTATAGCAGGAAATCAAAATTTGACTTACATCCATTCATTTTTCTTTCAGTCTATGGTTTCGCTTTAACTGGAAACAACTATTGCTTAATAGTCTTTCGTGCCAACGTCCAAAGAGTCTGAGCTCCAGGACCATGGATTGGTTTTAAAGCTTTCATTTTACCCGATCAATGCCGGGCTATACTGCTAGTATATATATATCAATAGCACCTAATGAGTACTATATATATATCTAAGTTTGATACAACAGAACCTATATATAGATTTGAAAATGTAGGAAAGCATTATTCTCTAAGGATTCTTTTCAATACATGCGTTGACAAATATTAAATTGACAGAATAACAATTCTCCCTGAGAGTAAAAGAAAAAGAAAAGAAAAGAAAAAAGGAACCATCATTAAAACAAATTTATTAATGAATTTGTATTTTAGTCATGATTCCTCTTTTACTTTTCTTTATATTTTTCTTTTCTTTAGAAAAAAAAACCAGATAAACTTTATTTATATTCCTCATAATGAACAATCTCTGGAACATTGTTGGAAGTGCCTCACTGACAGTGGCCTGAATATACGATGAGCTATTAGAATTGTGACCAGTTTGTTGGAGGTGACCCAAGATTATAGAAAAATCTGTTTGTTTTGTTTTTTGTTTTTTCTTTTATTATTCATAGTGGAAGAATCTGTAATCTCCAAAAATTGGTAACAATTTTTAGTTCTATCCCAGTGGTTGCTATGTAGAAAATGTGTTACTAAATTTGAAAAAAGGTGGGGATAAAAAATAAAAAAATAAACAAAAAACTGTCTGCAAAGGTACCTGAAGCACATCATTATAATAGATGCAATTAGTAAAAAGGCTTTGAGCTTTGCACTGCTAACCAAAGCTCAGTAGGTGACATAAAGGCAATGCATTTCAACCAGTTACTGTGGCACAACATTGGGCACAGGACAATGTGTCAACAATCTGTTAACATGTATTTAACAGACACTAAGAAGGCACTTGGGTTGGCTGATTGATGGAAAGGCCTGTTGCCCAAAATAGTCTGATGGCTATTAGCCAATGTCATTGGTGGGGAAGTATCTTTTAAGTGTCGTATTCAACTTTGAGTGATAGTAAAATCTTTCACTTGGCATTTATATAATCTTGGATTTTACCAGTACATAAACTGAAAAATAAGTTGATATAATTTATCCCTGAAGATTTTTTTCTTTTAGTTTAAAAAAAAGAGGTAATATTTATAATCGAGCATTTACAATTAGAAAATTTTTTTGTATGTACATATTGCTTAATTTAGTTAGACGAAATGGAAATGAGATTAGGAAGATTGTGTAGCACCATCTTTCCAAGTAGATGATATTTACTAAACAATTTATTAAACCACACAAATGCTTAGTAAATAAGAATTTGTACACTTTGGAATGGGTTAATAGTTCGGGAGTTTGGTTGACCATTACAAGTTGTAACTTTAATCTCCACTGGGTGATTAAGACAGAGATGGGAAGATTGTGTCGCACCAGTCTTTCAAGCAGATGATATTGACCATGTTTAGCTTCTTTGGGCAAAGAATCAAATTTGGAAGAAATGGGGATTTAGAAAGAAATTTAGATTTTGGCATTAAATAACAAATAAAGGTTGATATTCCGCTAAAGAGTCTCAAACAAACCAACTGTAAATCCAAATAATCATTGAGTTGAAAGAAATTTAGATTTTGGCATTAAATAACAAATAAAGGTTGATATTCCGCTAAAGAGTCTCAAACAAACCAACTGTAAATCCAAATAATCATTGAGTTGAAAGAAATTTAGATTTTGGCATTAAATAACAAATAAAGGTTGATATTCCGCTAAAGAGTCTCAAACAAACCAACTGTAAATCCAAATAATCATTGAGTTGAAAGAAATTTAGATTTTGGCATTAAATAACAAATAAAGGTTGATATTCCGCTAAAGAGTCTCAAACAAACCAACTGTAAATCCAAATAATCATTGAGTTGAAAGAAATTTAGATTTTGGCATTAAATAACAAATAAAGGTTGATATTCCGCTAAAGAGTCTCAAACAAACCAACTGTAAATCCAAATAATCATTGAGTTGAAAGAAATTTAGATTTTGGCATTAAATAACAAATAAAGGTTGATATTCCGCTAAAGAGTCTCAAACAAACCAACTGTAAATCCAAATAATCATTGAGTTGAAAGAAATTTAGATTTTGGCATTAAATAACAAATAAAGGTTGATATTCCGCTAAAGAGTCTCAAACAAACCAACTGTAAATCCAAATAATCATTGAGTTGAAAGAAATTTAGATTTTGGCATTAAATAACAAATAAAGGTTGATATTCCGCTAAAGAGTCTCAAACAAACCAACTGTAAATCCAAATAATCATTGAGTTGAAAGAAATTTAGATTTTGGCATTAAATAACAAATAAAGGTTGATATTCCGCTAAAGAGTCTCAAACAAACCAACTGTAAATCCAAATAATCATTGAGTTGAAAGAAATTTTGAGTAGTAATGTTTCAAAGAATGCTTGAATTCCTTTAAAACCTTGATTTGCTGAACCCTTTGACATAAACATATAACTAGATCAGTTAAGTGCCATACGTGATACACGCTTTGGGCGATCATGTCTCGAAGGAGACATGAGTGACTGGGCCGAATATTATCCTGCAGTAGTTTGCCATTGCTTTCTGTGGTAGACTGGTTGCCATCCAATGCTATAGAACCCAATCTGTCCTATTATTTGAGTCTTAGCTAGAGGGGGAAGAGATGTATTATATTATTAAGTAGTAATTAGTGGGGATCATTTTATTACTTCATGACAATAGAAAACTGATCCCCCACTTTATGTCCAGTAGAAGCCTTAATCATCTTTCCAACTATTATAGTCAGTCAGTTAAATGACATATGTGATGCACGCTTTGGGCGATCATGTCTCAATAACGACATGACTAACTGGGCAGAAGATTATCCCGCAGTAGTTTGCCATTACTTTCTGTGATAGACTGATTGCCAGCCAAGGCTATAGAACCCAATCTATCCTATTATTTAACCCATAACTGGAGGGAGATGGATTAGTACCTTTCCCAAGGGTATTTGTGCATCAGTGAATGCAAGGAATTCAACAGAAATTCAAACTTGGTACTTCGATCTCTTGTCCAGACTCAATATCCACATGCATATAACTACACACCTGGAGTAAATTTTGCTATTTTAGAAGTGCCTGCTTTGTAGCAGAACACATTGTGTAGGAGAGAAATATGCAAATGTTTTAACTCATTGTCACCAACATTTATTTGTGATATTTTAACAGATGGGGATTAATGCTTTTCAAGGGCCTAATTTAGTTTTGACTGAATATCTTTGGGGTACAGCGGATTTCAGCTCAGAACACAAAAAAGCAAAGAGCCGAGTTCAAATTCTAGTTGAATTCTTTGCATTCAATTACACACAAATACCCTTATAAGCTGCTTCTGCATCCAGCTATGGGTTAAATAGCAGGACAGATTGGGTTCTATAGCCTTGGCTGGCAACCAGTCTACCATAGAAAGTAATGGCAACCTACTGCGGGATAATCTTCTGTCCAGTCTGTCATGTCTCTTTCAAGACATGATCACCCAAGCGTGTATCACGTATGGCACTTAACTGACTGACTGAATATAACAGAAACATGATTAAGGCTTCTACTGGGCATAAAGTGGGTGATCGGTTTTCTATTGTCATGAAGTAATAAACTGATCCCCCACTAATTACTACTTAATAATAGAATATAATTCACCAGTCTACCGCAGAAAGCAATGGCAACCTACTGCGGGATAATCTTCTGCCCAGTCAGTCATGTCTCTTTCCAGACATGATCGCCCAAGCATGTATCACGTATGGCATTTAACTGACTGATCTAAACCTCTGAGTATAGAGTTTGAGATTTTAGTGTTCAGTAATGGTGAATATATATATATATATATATATATATATATATATAATTATAGTGTTCTATAATACCAGCACGTTGGACAGTATAATATATTGATCCTTTCTTTAGAAAAATGGGTTGATGAATAGAGAAAATTTATATACATATGATGTAAAAAATTATACATGACTTACATATAGGTTACCTCTTTTTCATATATATAACTAGCAGTATAGCCCGGCATTGCTCGGGTGTAATGAAAGATTTAAAACTAATCCATGGAGCTCAGACTCTTTGGACGTTGGCACGAAAGACTATTAAGCAATAGTTGTTTCCAGTTAAAGCAAAACCTTAGACTGAAAGAAAAATGAATGGATGTAAGTCAAATTTTGATTTCCTGGTATCAATATCAAATAAGTTTTTTTTCGTCGTAAACTGAATTTTGAAGGCTAAATAAGTCCTCTGAGTAAATGGTATCATGGCTGAGACTAAGAACTACAATTATACCTTAGAGCTAAACCCGAAGCAAAAACTAAAATAAAAGGGCTGAAAAGAATACAGACATACAGGCAGATAAACAGACATACACACAAACATCTTGCCTTTTATATATATATATTATCGATTTTCTGCACTATTGTAAGAACTGCAACCTTGAAACTTCTGAGTATCGTTTCTTATGTCTTTGTCTATGAGTGTATCAAATTTGATCAAAATCGAACCACTCCTTCTATAACCCGATTTTTTTCGATTATCGATATTTATTGGGGGTACCTTGATACAAAACCTAGCTAAGAACACTCGCAGATGCTTATAGTACAATTGTGTAAATTTTCAAGAAAATCGGTTCAGCTGTTTCGGAGTCTATAGGTAACGGATACACACACACACACACACAGAGACAAAGTTCCATTTATAAATAAGTTTAGATCTTATTATAATTCTGCTTGATCCTTCTTTAGCATGACTGCTATTTTGCCAATACTTCATAAATAAAGAAACTATCCAGCTTTGATCATGCGGATAGACAGAAAAGGCATATCAAAGATGCTATTTGGTTTCAGTGAGAAAATGAAAGAAAGAAAGACAAATAGAAGTGTTTCAGTAAAATGGAAAAAAGTTAATTTCAGATCTTTTCATTTGTATCCCCTTACTTCTTTAGAATAACCAGCATTTATATTTATAATTGTTATTGTAATTTATGATTGTTATTATTAAAGTTTTTAAGCTTCAATATTTTATGAAATGTTAGGGAATTTCTATGGATATTTTATTGTCATAGAAATTGTTATGAGTTTATTCAATCATTAACAGAAGAACTAAGATTCATCAGAAATTTCAAATAGGGAAATCGTGAACTTTTCACAGGTATTTGTAATATATAATATTGTACGTCTGAGATATATATATATATATAGCCTCATTCTCATCATCCCTTTCCAGTTCACTATTGGATAAAGTGTAGATGAAGGTAGGGTACCAGTTACAAACATAAAAAATAAATTTGACAAAACGTTCAAATTTTATCCAAAATAATTTGTGTGCATTTTTCACAAATTATGTTAGTGTATATCGCTGTTTCCTTTCCTCCAGTTATGGGTTAAATGCAAGACATACTATATCCCCAAGCTTTGGTTGGTAACCAGTCTAGGAGAAGGACAACTCTGTATTTAAAACCATTGAAGAGACAATATAAAACTACTTCATTTTTTTTTTTTTAGCCTGAAGATGAGAGATTATAGCCAATATTTACTTTCTCCCATCATGGTGGTAGGACTTCTCACAGATACATAGATTGAGGCTAAAGATTAAACAGTTCCATCAGCCATTGTTGTTTTGATATCAATATTCCACTGACCACCTTCATTTTTAGTGAAATGAAGAAGGTGTAGCAGCAGGGTTGGAATCCTTGGAATTAGACATCTCTCATTACAGTACGAAATTGCCTAAAGGCTGAAAACATAACGGAGAACAGATATTACATTTTGATTCTGGGTAGAGTGCACAGATATACTAATCCTGAGCAGTCTGTACACACAAAAAAAATTTCCATTTTTTTATGGGTAATCTGCTACTCAGTATATATTAATTTTATTAACTTTATTTATGATAGGAAGTTTTTAAAATTAGCAGTTCTCATAGAAATGTGTGCTACTAGCTTGCTATGTAACTGAGATTTGAAAGTGCTTAGCAACAGCAAATTTACCGAGTTTATTATAAAATCATTTTATTGAAATTCTTGTTATAGAACAAATTTGAATATTCATTCATTTTTGGTAAAGTGCCAGAGGGATTTATTGTAGAAGTCTCAAATTAGAATTTGCGTCCTTCCTGCCAACCTCTTACAGGCCTTCCCATGATGCCATAGGTTAAGTTTTAGCTGTTGACCTTAACATATCCATGTAAATGGAAGAGCAATCTGATAGTGAGAGAACTTTGAAACATTGGCTACAAACATGTTCTGTTATTGCATAAAGCAGTGTCCAAAGTAGCTGAAGGATCATCATCATCATCATAGCCATATTTTTTTGTTGAGTCAAGGTCAGGATTAATCTTGCCCAAAGCAAGGTAAGTCCTACCCGGGAAAGAGACTTTTGTCATAAATATTTGAGGTAGGATTTTACAAGACCAAATGCTCTTCTGTCATCCAACTCAGACCCCTCATGATAGTTCAAATATACAGTGTTTTTTATTCAGATGGCATCTCTAGGAAGATCGGCATTCAAGGCTAAAGACCACATCCTAGCCTCACACACACACACACACACACACAAACATATATTGTTAAACATAACAGACAATGAATGTCTATTATGTTTAATCATGAGTTGTTATAAACATCAGCTCATGATTAAACATAAGACATTCATTGTATGTTAAGTTTAACAATATATGCTTAAATAATTATCTACTGCCTCAATACACTATATATATATATATATATATATATATATATATATAGATTAATGTAGAAAAGTTTGGGACTTAACTGAGCAGTCCTGCCGACTTTAAAGTTTTTTGTGAAGGCACTCCTTACTCTTAGGACATTTTTTTTCAATCTGTATAACCCTGGTCACTTAAGTGACGAACTTCTCCATATTAATCCTATCAACAGTTTTTTTTTGTCATGAAGTGCTCAATATCAAGATAAAGATTTCTTGATATTGAGCACTTCATGACAAAAACATATATATATATATATATATATATATATATATATATATATCATTACATATTTTCAAATGTCTATGCATTTTTTTTTTGTAAGAGTAAAAGAAGAACAGAACTTTTCCATAATTTTCATTGTCCCAAACACTTTCAGCCACTTCTTTAACCATTTTAAGGGATTTTTGGTGTTGTTCCTCATGTTTTGACTGTTGTATTTTATTTCTGTGTTGCTTTGAATAGGAGTGTTCATTCTGAGCCTTAGTTGATTAAGTGTGGCTCTGAATGAGCACCTGTCATATCTCCTTTGATTTACAGTTAATAACTGAAAACACTCAAAATCAGCTTAGCACACACACAATTTTGGCTCTGAATTTAATTTCTACATTCTGTCTCAGAAACCCATTAAAACAGGCTCTGAGTTTCACTTGCTCAATACTGTTGTTTGATTGGTCTGTGAATAGAAGTGTTATATTCTTGCTTATGCCCGCACAGAATGAGAACCCTGGAAAATATACCCGGAAACAGAAAGTGAGAAATCTAACAAGCCTACATGGAATTTCAATTTGCAATAAAAAATTGCTGAAGAAATTAAATTTGGCAGAAGGGCTTTACAGGTTGCTATAACTCACTTAAACCACCAGCTGGTTAGTCAGCAACAGCCTTGCCATACCTTTTCACCCACCATCACATCAAGTCTTTACCCCTCTTCCGCACACATTGTCAGCAAGGAAAAAAGAAAGAACAAGAATTACTTTTACAGAAGGAAAGAGAGAACATCACAGAGCTACCGATTCCAATTCCACTCTTTGAGTGGCACATATTGGTTCACTTTCCACTTCTCTCAACCTTCTGTCCCCTTCCCACTAAGGAAAACTGCCCTGGAAAACTCCACATATCCTGGGGAACAATACATACAATTACAGACGGCCAGATAAACACAAATTTTTACACATTTAAACGCCAATCGGCTAAGAATGAAGGACCACTAAATTCATAAACCACTCATCTGTATTTATTTAATAATGAGATAAATTTACATCTGCCTTTGTCATAATTATTCTTGCAATCATATGCTTGTTTATAACAGCAACTTTTTAATTTTTAAAAAACATTTCACATCCCATTCGCACTGTCAAATAATGTGAGGCTTACAGTAGGAGAGAAATGTTTAATATACAGCGTATCTCTTATACCAAGTTGTTTCTTATAATGCGATTTATACAGAATTTTAGTATTTTTGACTAGAATTTTTCTTAAAGATTCTTGTAAATTATGAGTTGATAGATGTTTTTTATAGCACTTTAGTCTGATAAATGCTACATGAGGCATCAACTCAATATCGGTAGTTGATTTGTGACAGGAAACAGTTTTTATTGGGCAGTAATATTGATACAGAAACATTATTAATGAGTGACAACAATAGAAGAGTACTCAGGAAGGCAGCAGATAATGATTGACATATCAATTAAATTTTTGAGATCAAAGTTGTCTGTAAAGTATAGAATCGGAAGGGAGTTCCACAAATGAGAAGTGTGAGAAAAGAGATTGTTAGCATATAATTTATGTTTATATCTAGCAAATTCAACTATAAATTAATGAGACCTTGTTGCTAATCTAGTCAGTCAGTTAAGTGCCATACGTAATACATGCTTTTGGTGATCATGTCTCAAAAGTGACATGACTGACTGGGTAGAAGATTGTCCCGCAGTAGATTGCCATTACTTTCTGTGGTAGACTGGTTACTAGCCAAGGCTATAGAACCTATTCTGTCCTATTATTTAACCCATAACTGGAGGGAAGAGATGGATTCCCAAGGGTATTTGTGCGTAAATGAATGCAAGGAATTCAACTGGAATTTGAACTCAGCTCCCCGATTTGTCACTCCGAGTCAATATCTATTGCACCACAACACATCCTAATAATCTAGTACTGTGCTTAAATTCATAAAATTTTTAAAAGAAAAAATTTATTTTAGACTCATCACAAATACACACACATATTTGGGCAGTAACCATTCATTTAAACATCTTTTGCTTAATACAGCAGACAGGGAAGATTTATTTAATTTATTTTTTGCAGCATCCATACATTTTTAAAAATTTTTGTTGTTCCAATTGCTTTTGGCCAGTTCTTTAGCCTTTTGCAAGGGTTTTTTTGTTAGTTTTCCTCATGTTTTGACTGTTTAAGTTGCATTTTATTTCTGTGTTTTGAAAAATGACTTTATGACAACAACTTTAGGAAGAAAATTCTCGCCGCAAGGCACTGTGTCTTGCCATCTGCTGACTGCTGGTTTTCCCCATTGTTTTTATTGACATGAGGCATCTTACAAAGACTTGGATCTTGACCAGTTGCAGAGAGGACCATATCTAGACATTACAAGCTGTCCCGTTGCTAACAGAAAAAAACCTGGATGCAAACCAGGGTGTCTTTTGCTTCTGTACTAATGCAGGGTCACCATATCGCTGATGTCCAAAATGTTGTCATTACTAAACATGATAGAACACCTATGCCTACATAGCTCTGTTGTTTATTTGTGCTTTTTACCTACATCTTATATTAAATCTAATTTTTTTATGTTGCAAGTTGACTTCAAAGCATTTGTGGATTTGAAGAAATTGGTAGATAAATCATGGTGTCAGATATTTGTTATCTATGATGTTAGCTTCCTTTGTGATTCAATATGGCACAGTGGTTTGACATCAAGAAAGATAAACAGGAGTCAACCAAACTTCTACATTCTTTTATTGTCTTCTCTCCTTAATAAATTTTTCATTTTCTTTTTTTCACAGATTCTTTCACACTCAGTAACTCTTGTGTCTTAGTGGCTTTATTGCTTTGCTTGAGGTGAGTATTAATATAAATAACCTTATTTTGGCAAAACTGATCAATAAATGTTTCATAAGCTCTTGGTCAATACTCAGGGCTAAGTGCTTATGAAGCAAGTATTGATCAGTTTTGAAAGACAAAATGGCCTTACAAAACTGATCGCAGTCTGTTATTTTTCTAAAAGCCGTGTAATTGAAACAACAGATGAGTTTCGTAATGTCTTTTTTAAGGTATCTGTTTGTAACATTCTGGAGATGTTATTCATGACCTCATATAACGCATTCTTGTTTTTCTTCATTTGTCACTTGTCTTTTTATATCAAGTTGACCAATCTCTCTGCACCCCCCCCCCCCCCAAAAAAAAAATAAATAAAACAACTTCTCGTTTTCTGTCAGCAAACTGACAAGACTCTAGCATGTGTTTGTCATCTAAAAATAGATGAGGAACAATTCAGACTATATGATCAGTGTAATGCTACTGGGTCAACTGTATGTGAATGATATTACTATTTTATGAATTTAGAGCTGGTTTTGAAACTAGTTCAATTTCAGTGTGTACTTTTGAACATGTCACCAAACTGGAACTTTAAATTTTAACAAATACTTAAAAAGATCATTTTATTTTCTATTTTTTCTTTATTTTCTATTTTTTCTTTATTTTCTATTTTTTCTTTATTTTCTATTTTTTCTTTATTTTCTATTTTTGCTTTATTTTCTATTTTTGCTTTATTTTCTATTTTTGCTTTATTTTCTATTTTTTCTTTATTTTCTATTTTTAAATCATTTCACCTCAACCAAGGTGAAAAGGCTGCTGGTATACAGAGAGACAAGAGATTGAGTATAGGGGAGATTGAGGAGAGGACAAAAAATGAACAAGAAGTCAGAAGATGGCAATTGATGTTGCATTTAAATTTCTGAAAATTGTAGTTATTAAGGAAGTAAATAAACATAAGGGATTTCTACACATGGGAAGTGTGAGAAAAGAAACTGTTGGATTAGAAGTGATTGTTGAATTTACCCATTTCAGCAGTAAATGGGTGGGACCTCAATTCCAATCTAGTAACAAGCTTAAATTCATGTAGTCAAGGCACCAGGGAGAAAAGCTCATCAGAGCAGTTACCATATTTGTATCCTTAATGCATACTGGTGATGATAATCATATTAGTAGCTGTTTCCTTATAAGGAAACATTCGTCATTTATTGACTGAACAGTCAGGGCTACTCATGAAATCATGAAAGTATACAATACATTTTATAGTAAAATTGTCAACAATACATTTTATGATCTACAAAATATATATTTAAAAAACACCTTAATCATGAAAGTATACAATACATTTTTATAGTAAAATTGCCAACAATACATTTTATGATCTACAAAATATATATTTAAAAAACACCTTAATCATGAAAGTATACAATACATTTTTATAGTAAAATTGTCAACAATACATTTTATGATCTACAAAATATATCTAAAAAACACCTTAATCCTGAAAGTATACAATACATTTTTATAGTAAAATTGCCAATAATACATTTTATGATCTACAAAATATATATTTAAAAAACACCTTAATCATGAAAGTATACAATACATTTTATAGTAAAATTGCCAACAATACATTTTATGATCTACAAAATATATATTTAAAAAACACCTTAATCATGAAAGTATACAACACATTTTTATAGTAAAATTGCCAACAATACATTTTATGATCTACAAAATATATGTCTAAAAAACATGATTTTATACTTTCAGAATAAAGGTATGTACAAAATTATGTACAAAATATTTAGATTTTGGCATTAAATCACCCATATGTCACCAAAATCAAATAACCAAAACGAAAGAATTGTTTCATTATATTAATCCATACAATATCCTACAATTTCTTAAAGAAATCAAACAGTATTTGAAAATATAAATTCAACAAATCTACAACGTAAAATACACACGTATCACTGCCTCTAGCAATTATGTTCACACAAACATGTAAATGCACAAAAGCTGTGTACCATTTACCATGTATTCAATTGTGAAAGCAGAATAACATGCACCATATTTTTATTACTTTAAAGCTCCCATGAAAATCAAATTCCGGCATTAAATGACCCATAAGGAGTTGATATGCTGTTAAACAAATCCATGAAGGATGTTTTTCATTAAGGCTTCTAGGTTTCACTCACTCAAAGCTTTTTTTAGCCATTGATCTGAAAAAGTGATTGGAAAGTTTAGATATTTCCAAATGAGTGTATCACCATTCCATGGCATTCATATAAAAGTCTCAATCAGATGTGGTTATTTAAAAATATGTTTTGGTTTTGTAGCAACTTGTGGTGTTGTGTGAGACTATTCCTGGTGTAGTCTGGTTTATATTCAATTTCCTCATTTCCTGTACAAAATTTGTTGTAACTATTACTGAATTTACTTTAGTTTGTATAGATGTATTAATAATAGTCAAAATATAAACAATATTTCTGTATCATTCAATAACAAGGAAAAGGTAAAAATGCTAAGCTTATGGCCACATCATGTTCAAACTCTGATTTTCATATGATCACCAAAGTTAAGTTGTGCCTGGTCAGTACCAAGATGGGTAACCACTTATGAATAACAGGTACTCTAAGCTTTGATGTGCAGGTGGTGTAATGGATAATGACTTGGAATTGTTAATCAGAGAGCCAAGTTCTAATTCCAGTTAGATTAGTTGTATTCAATTACAAACAAATACCCTTGGGAAAGGTATGAATCCACCTATTCCCCCTGCTATGGGTTAATTAGTAAGACTTGTATCTCTAAAATTGTTATTTCAAAAAAAGGAATTACATACAAAATATTTAGTTTTTGGCATTAAATAACTGTAGGGGTTGATATATTGCTAAACAAAACCAACCAACAAATCATCCATGCTTTCAACATGGTTGAAATCTTATTGGTTAACCAAAGTTGGCTGTGTAGAATACAGTTGTCCAGGAATCTATGCATATTTTAAAGGTGGAACTGCCTTAGACTTTAAGATCAAATCCCTACCCTCCAAACTAATGATACGATGAAATATGACTATTGGCATTCATTTTGGTTGCATGAATTGCCAGAAAGGAGGCAAAATTTATCACCAGTTTGTTTCAGGGATTCCACTCTTGGCAGCGAATACAATTGCTTGTCAAGCAATATTATACAGTCAAGCCTACCCTGCTATTTATCAATATCTGGGGAGTGTTGAGAAGTGAATTCTTACCTTTCCCAAAGCTATTACTGAAAGTGAACATAGCTTTAGCCAAATTTCAAACATTTTCATCTTTTGTGCCAGTAATTATTATGCTACCTTCATTTCCTTAAGTATTTGGTTAAAGAAAACTTTCTGCTGCTTTTTTTCCATCTCTGAGATGAAGAAGCGACTTAGAGCAATAAGAATCTGGTTCTACACAAGAATGCTGAGATTATGATGGAGCAAACCTGTGAGCAACGACAAAGTTTTAGAGAAAATGAAAACAAATAAGGACACTTATACTTAACATCAGGAAGAGAGAGCTGAAATTACTAAGGCACATAATGAGGAAAGAGGGCTTGGAAAATTTGATACTCAGAGGATATATTGAGAACAACAGGGATAGAGGAAAGCAATGAATAACCTATCTAGCAAGTTTGAGTAAATAGATGTTGGAACAGAGTTTAAGAGAGATAACCTAAAGAGAGGAAATTATGGAGTACCATGATCGTCAGTGTCCATGACACATAGCATGGAAGATGTATGAAAAAATTAAAGTTCACCAAAAAGATAGGCAAAGCAGATGAAGAATGTTGTTTTTTTTTAAGGAATATTATTTTTGCAAATTTCTTGCAAATTCATTCATTAATAAATATTATGTTCTTTAATCTATAGTTTTTATTTATTTATTTTAATCATTGTTTCACCCCCCCCCCCCACCAAGCAAGGCCTTACTGCTACTGATGCACTGGGGGTTACAGTGAGAGGAGAGAGAAGAAAAAAAAACAGTATTGGGGATGTTGAAGAAAGGGTAAGAGAGGTGGGAGTCAAGGAGATAGAAAACAGCAATTGACGTTGCACGTAAACCTTTGGAGATTGTTGCTATAAGGAAAGCAAGCATGGGAAAGGGAGTTCCACAGGCGAGAAGTGTGAGAAAAGAAACTGATAGAGAAGAAGTGGCGGTTACATTTGCCTATTTTGATGGTAAAAGAGTGGGACCTAGTTGCCAATCAAGTTGCACTAAGTAATTTTATGAGGGTGGGGCTCTAGAGAATGAAGCTTGTCAGAGCAGAAACCATGAAAATACTTGTAGAAAAGACAGAGAAGCCACATCCCGTTGGTGAGAGTGACTGAAGTCGAGTTGCCAAGTCAGGCCCAATTACATTGCAGATCATTCTTTGGATTTTGTCTTGAACACCAAGATGACTAGCAGGAGCACCCAACCAAATATGGCAACAGTATTTAATGCACAGACAAATGGTAGATTTTTCAATGTGCAAGATGGATTCAATATCAGATTTTTAATAAATCTGCAATTAATACTGTTATGTTTTTACAAGTCTAAATGTAATACTTGATTTTCTTATAGGTTTATAATTAATACCAGATTTTTTTATAAGGCTATAATCAAATTTAGATATTTTATAAACCTATGATTAATTAATAGTGCTGTCTTTACAACTTCAACACAATACCAGAGTTCTGAAGAAGGCCAGTGTATATAGTTTCAAAGGATGTATCTGCGCTTTTAAGGCCACATATAATGAGTGGGCCACCTACCAACACAAAAAATAGACATCACAAGTGATAGAAGGAATTTTACAAAAAAGACTTGCAGAATCGACTACCAAAAATGGAAAGCAAAAGTTGCTGATGAGCTTACTGAACACAATGTCTTCTAGATGCCCTCACTTAAGTGGAGGAACCAGTTCTGTAAACTTGAGTCACCTGTTCTTCTGCACTTGCTGCAGAATGGTTGATCAATTGTTTTTATAACTGATCAACCTGCTTGCAGGTTATTTAAAGCCAGAAAATATTTTTACATTGTAATATTTTTTTTCAGATAATAATGATCAGTCAGTTAAGTGCCATACGTGATACACGCTTGGGCAATCATGTCTCTTTTGAGACATGACTGACTGGGCAGAAGATTATCCTGCCGTAGGTTGTCATTACTTTCTGTGGCAGACTGATTGCCATCCAAGGCTATAGAACCTAATCTGTCCTGCTATTTAACCCATGACTGGAGGGAAGGGATGGATTAATATCTTTCCCAAGGGTATTTGCATGTAAGTGAATGCAAGGAATTCACTTACACAGATGGATGTGTGTTGTGGTGCAGTGGATATCGGCTTGGAACAAAAATTGGGGAGCTGAGTTCAAATTCCAGTTGAATTCTCTGCATTCACTTACACCCAAATACCCTTGGGAAAGGTATTAATTTGTCTCTTCCCTCCAGTTATGGGTTAAATAATAGGACAGACTGGGTTCTATAGCCTTATCTGGCAACTAGTCTATGGTAGAAAGTAATGGGCACCTACTGCAGGATAATCTTCTGCCCAGTCAGCCATGTCTCTTTTGAGATGTGATCGCCCAAGCGTGTATCATGTATGGCACTAAACTGACTGATAATAATGATACAAATCCTAATTAACTCATAGCTAGAGGGAGAGGATGTGGATTTATACCTTTCCCTGGGTATCATTCCACATGTAAATGGATATAGCAAATCCAAAATGGCTGGGTAGCATAACAGTTATCAGTGTGGTAAATGGAAAAAATGAAACTGTTACGTTATCGGAAAAGTCATGACATCTTCTCTTTTTCATTTCACCTCCTACTGGAGGTTAAATAACCAGATGATGCGTGTTCTAGCCTGGGATGAATACTACTCAAAAATAATCAAACTATCTGAGTGTACTAATATCATTTGCAGTATTTGTCTATACTTTTAAGTGGAATGGCATACACACAGTCCTTAGTCATGTTCTCTTCAATTGAAGGTCTTACTTGGGAAAGGTATCTGAGAAGTGTAGAACCACTTTCAAAGATTATTCTGGTGTTATATGGACCACAGATCCTTTGTATTTTTGCCAATGATCACTTCAGATAGGTTAGGCACAACCGAGGCTGTTTCTGAGTGTTGTTATCCTCATGCACTCTCTCTTACAACTAGCCAGGGTACATGACAACAGTACCTTGGATAGTTGTAACAACTACAGCACTGGTGGACAAATAACTTAAGAGAGTTGAGTTAAAGGGAGATAGCTACATGGCTACTAGAAGTAGCATCACACATGGAATGAGAATGATATACCCCAGTGATCGTAATAAAAGGTTTAGTTCAAAATTCCTAGCACCCGAAGAAGGCCGGAGCATACAACAGTCGAAATGTCGTAAAGATGAGAATTTAAGAAATTGTTTACTACAAGAACAAGGTTTACTAATTTTCCCAAAATGTCATGTTCTCTACTTTGTTTTTTTGTTGTTTTTTGGGGTTTTTTGTTTTTGTGCTCCATTCAAATTGGCACAATAATCATCCCTGGCCAGAAATTCAGGCATGACTCTCAACAGCCAATCAGTTTCATTAAAAATAAGGACTCAGCTCCCCTGATTTTCAATTCTAAACTGTTATCCATTCTAACATCTGCACATCCAAGTTGACTGCACCTGGTAGTATTCCCAAGTGGCCACCTATCTAGGTAATGATCAGGCTCGACGTTGCTTAATTTTGGTGATTGGATATGCATTGTGGTGCAGTGGATACCAACTTGGAACAAGAAACTGAAGAGCTAAGTTCAAATACTACTTGAATTTGTTGCATTCACTTATGGACAAATACCCTTGGGAAAGGTATTAATCTATTTCTTCCCTCCAGCTATGGGTCAAATAGCAGGAAAGATTGGGTTCTATAGCCTGAAAAAGTATTTTAAATGGTTTGTGCAAATGACAGGTGATAAGAAAGAAAGAAAAAATATTTTGGGTTTAATGTTATCCAAATATTTTTTTTTAAAAACTTTCATTACTGAGTTTTTTCTTTTTTTGTTTTTGTTTCTGAATGGAAAAAATTGGTATTTACTGTGTCTACCTTTTACCTTTCTTAGTATTTTGGTTTTTATAATTGTATTTTTTTTTTACTTCTTATTTTTATTTTTATTTATTTATTTTTTTAATCATTTCACCCCAAGCAAGGCATTCCACTGCCACTATTGCGCTTGGGGCTACATAGGGGAAGGTAAATAGAAAGAGTGGTTAGATATAGGAAATGTCAGAAGGGGGTGATATATATTGATAATCAGTGATTAGAAAATCTGCCTTGCATTACAAACAAGTCTGTTAAGTGCTACACGTGATACATACTTGGGCGATCATATCTCAAGAGACATGACTGACTGGGTAGAAGATTATCCCGCAGTAGGTGCCCATTGCTTTCTGCGGTAGACTGGTTGCCAGCCAAGGCTATAGAACCCAATCTGTCCTATTATTTAACCCATAACTGGAGGGATAAGATGGATTAATACCTTTCCCAAGGTTATTTGCATGTAAGTGAATGCAGGGAATTCAACTGGAATTCGAACTCGGCTCCCTGATTTCTCTTACAAACAAGGCTTATATGAAAAAAAATCTTTGGCAATATTCATGGTCTTTTCAAATCATTTGATAGAATTTTTATTTAGGAATGGTAGAGATGTGCATTATGGTGCATGGGATATCGGTTCAGAACGAGAAATTGAAGAGCAATGTTCAAATTCCAGTTGAATGGTTGCATTCACTCACACGCAAATACCTTTTGGAAATGTATGAATCCATCATTTCTCTCACTAGCTTTCGGTTAAATAGCGGAACAGCTTGGGTTTTATAGCCTTAATTGGCAACCAGTTCAACACAAAAAGTAATGGCAATCTACTGCAGGAAAATCTTCTGTCCAGTCAGTCATGTTTCTTTCAAGACATGATTGCTCAAGTGTGTATCACATATGGCACTTAACTGACTGACTGATTGTTTAAGAACTGGTGTTTCTATAAAACATGGCCAAAAACCTTTCCTGCAGAAAAAAAAACCTGTTTGTCATGAACAAATCTCAACAGCCATCATGATTCTGCAGCCAATATGACCATTCCAGAATTCTTCGATATATTTTTAAACCATTATCTCTATATTTGTTGTTTTTAACAAAATTTTGGGTCGTATATTCATTAACATTTCCCAACTGTGTATAATTTTTTTTTTTTATGAAAGAAGAAAACAAAACAAAAATATTGATTTCTTGACCATGGCATATCAGTCAGTTAAGTGCCATACGTGATACACGCTTGGGCGATCATGTCTCGAAAGAGACATGACTGATTGGGCAGAAGATTATCCCGCAGTAGGTTGCCATTGCTTTCTGCGGTAGACTGGTTGCCGACCAAGGCTATAGAACCCAATCTGTCCTGCTATTTAACCCATAACTGGAAGGAAGAGACGGATTAATACCTTTCCCAAGGCTATTTGCGTGTAAGTGAATACAATGGATTCAACTGGAATTCGAACTCGGCTCCCCGATTTCTCGTTCCGAGCCAATATCCACTGTACCACAACGCACATCCCCATGGCATATAGGAAGACTGAAAAACATCAGTTTTGGTCTGTTGGTATGGCTTAGAATACCCAATGGCACCTCCTGCAGAGGAGTAAGACCCTTTCAAAACAAACTACCTTCCAGTTGGATGCTTGCAGACTGAAGAATAAACCTGATCAATATTTACCTACAGACTAAAGTGTAAGCAACAAAAAAAAAAGATTTGACATTGGCAATGTTAAAATTAGCCATTTCCATAAAGGAAAAAATTCAGCATTTATTGACTGAACTGTTAGTGTTCATGTTGGTTGAAATTTATAAAATCTTCCACTTTAAACAGTCTTTTGATAAATTAGAATCCAATGCATTTTCATATTAAAATTGTTTCCAATGCATCTTTATAGTAAAATTATTTCCAATACATCTTTATAGTAAAATCATTTAGTCTATAATAATTGCCAGATTAATCATTTTCATAAAGGAAACATTCATTGACTGAATAATTTGTTCCTGTTGGTTGAAATTTATAAATTAATTTAAAAAAACAATTTTTCAAGAAATTTAGTCCTCATTGGATACTTAGTCTAATATGGCCTTGTGCCAGACTTAGTAATTACATATATATTCATTGTCAGAGTATGGGCATGCATAATAGTAAATTAGTTTTATAGATTAATTGGCTAGTTTAACGAAGGCAAATATATATATTCCCACTGGTGTGGCCTTGTGCCAGACTTAAATGGACTTAGTGAAAAATATGTTCATTGTTTCGGCATTTATCATAGTGCATCAGTGAGTATCAAGTGTGTTCCACAGACAAATTGGCTAACATAGAGAGTGCAGTTTTTACCTGCCCTACTAATGTCACCTGATGCATACCATGATGACAAAACAGAATACATCTCTCATTTTGCATGAACTTGAACACCATTCTTAACAATTCTTCCTGCTTTCCATGATCTTCATTTGTTCTTCAAATATTAAGCTAGTATAATTTCTTAACACATATATTTTAGTCTCTTCTGTTTTCCATGTTTACGCTCCCACAGGAATACTTTACTTAACAGCTCTTCTTTCCCCCAAAAAACATACCCACATTTTTCTAATCTGTAGTGATTCCACCATGCTTTGCAGTTTTCCAGAATGCAAAGGCCAGGGCCAGAATGGTCAGCGTGGGCTTGGTATTTTTATCAGGGTTTTAGATATTAGTCCAAAATAGCACTAATTCAACAGTTTTTTTTTGTTTTTTTGATGTCATTTTTGATGTCATTCCTCCCGCTGCCTCTTAGAATCCAAGCTGCCACATCTGCCCTTGTTTTCTAATAAAAACAAATGAGTAAAAGAAATTGTTTCATTGATATTATTTTATGTACTACTGTGGGGAGCTGGAGAACACACAGAACGCAATGCTGTTACTACCCTCCACTAACTATATGATAAGTGGGACCATACTCTATTCCATCTCTTTTTTCATAAGGTAGTATTCATATATATATATATATAATTTTAACCTAATTATGTACAATAATGGATCAGATGCAATATAGCTGAAAAATTTAACTAGAAAAATTGACAAATAAACTAATGGCATGTCACAAAAAGATCAATCCAACTTAAATAGGGTTTACAGCCATATCACGTTGAATACACCGGTTCTTGCTCGGTCACTGAAGTTAAGCAACATTGAACCTGGTCAGTACTTAGATGGGTGACCGTTTGGGAATACCAGGTGCTGTAAGCGTTTAGTGACGGATGTGCAGTGTGGTGCAGTGGATATCGGCTCGGTGAGCTGAGTTTGAATTCCAGTTGAATACCCTGCATTTGACTTAAGCACTGGTACCCTTGGGAAAGGTATTAATCCGTTCCTTCTTTCCAGTTATGGGTTAAGTAACAGGGTAGGACTTAGGGACCTTGCCCTTAAAAACAAATCCCAATGAATCTTGATAATCGAAAAGAAAAAAGTATTACTAGACACAAAACTTATATAAAAACAACAATAAATTGTTGAAAGAAAAAGGTATTACCAGCAATAAAATAAATGAAATTATGTTGGCAATAAATGACCTGCCGAGGTGTTGATATACCATAAAAACAAAACAACCAATCAACAACCAACTTAAATAAATCCACAATGTTTCGCAGTAATTTTTAACATCAATATGAGATTTTTCCTGTTAGAAATTTGAATAATTTTAACACATTCAACATGATGGATAAAAAATAGTGAATTCGATATAGCACTTTTTTTAAAACTTAGTTTGAGCAAAACAAAAAACAATCACAGATATGGATGAAAAAGAAAACTCAAAATGACATCAAAATCCATGAAAATCTTTTATCCTTTAATAATCAATTGTGCTTAGTTTAATTTGTAAAAGTAGGTAGAAAAAAAAACAAATGTTGAAAAGATAGCAAGGGTCACAAAGCATTGCCAGGAGCACCCAATCATGCTCCCCCAATTTCTGGTGGTAGTATGCACTGGGACATTACTTGGGTATGTGTTAGAATATATATATGAAATGATTTGTTTGAACATTATTTTTGATCGATACTCATATTTAAGTAGACATTCTGTTTTTTAATTAAACAGTATTATATATTTATATCTATTGGCCTGATTGTTTGTGATAAATTTTTATTACGAAAATGTGTGTCGTTAGGCAGGATTCTAACCTGCGACCCCAATCCACATAGGCGAAGCTACCATTTGCAGGTTCAAATCCTGCTGAATGACACACATTTTCGTAATAAAAAATTTATCATAAACAATCAGGCCAGGAGATATAAATATATAATACTGTTTAATTAAAAAACAGAATATCTACTTAAATGTGAGTATTGATCAAAAAATAATGTTCAAACAAATCATTTCAAATTGTCGTTTGTTTATAACCAAGTTTCGTTAATCTTCGTTAATTTGCATAATATATATATATATATATATATATACTGATTGTTTAATTACTTAGTTTCTGCTCATAAGGTTAGACCAGTGCACATTTGTATTAAAGTGTTCTTGTAAAAAAAATGGTAAACGGTAAAATCAGTTATTGCAAATCGCCTGAAGACACTATTCATGGTAGAAACCTAGGTCGCGTAACAACTTGTTTACAAATAGAAAATATATATATATATATATATATATGCAAAGCTGATTGATTTGTTTTTTTTTTTTCTTTTTTTTTTAATATGGTTTATTGACTGTGGATTATTTAAAGCTGAAACATAATTTGGATTGTGATTGAAATGGCAGGATATAATCGTAAGTCCTATGCAAACAGTTTCTTCTCTTGCGTTTCCCACTTGTGGATAATCTCTCTTCTGGCTCTCTGGTAATGGGTATGACAATAAACTGCATCCAGCAGCCAGGCCTCTGATTGGGAGGTTGTGAGGAGCATAGAACCACCTCTTAATTGTTGTTGTTCCCAGGTCCACCCTGACCCAGGGTGGTAGCACCTGTTAGGGTCCCAGCAATGGACAAATAGTTAACACCCCACACACACTAATGGGGTCAAAACACAATGAAAGTATAAAAATAGATTTTTATAGAAATATATACATTTTTTTAAAGAAAAATATTACCAACAATACATTTGGGTGGTGGCACCTGTTAGGGTCCCAGCTATGGGCAAAAAGTTACCCCCCCCCCTGCACAAATAGACTTTTATAGCAATATATACATTTTTTAAAGAAAAATATTACCAACAATACATTTTTGAAGGAAAAAATTTATTATCAGCAATTCATTTTTGAATGCAAAACTGGAAGACATTGTCAGTTTTCTAAATAAAATAAAAAACAATAATTATAGAAAAATTTTTTCATCAAACTCTAAATCAACCTTCTCACTATAACCAAGCATTAAAAAAAAGTATCTTAAAACCCTACCTTTTTGGCATTAATCAACCTACAGAAGTTGATATGCCATTAAACAAAACTCTTCTGGCTCCTTGCTTTCCAGTCAATTTTGACCTTATAAATTTAAATGCAATGTCAATCATTATCTACTGTCTTAATTCTTTTCCTTTTAATAGGTTACCTCTCCTTTAAAAGCTTTTTTTTTTCTCTTATTCTCTAACACACAGTAATCCCTTGCATCATAGTGGCTTTATTGCCTTGCTTGGGGTGAAATGATTAAAAAAAAATTCTGGAGAGTAAATATTGCATTAAAAATTTATTTTGTGAGAGCAATATTTTTTTCCAGATACAAGTCTTGCTATTTAATCCATAGCTTAGGGAAAGACAATTTATATATGTGAGGATGATTAGGACGATACTTTGCGTAAACTATAAAAGAGAGATTTCTCGGTCTGATCGGCTTCTTAAAATCTGACCAAATGACCAAACAGGATTTTTTTTAAAACCATCTCGGTTAGGCTGAAAATTGGAAACTTAATATTTTCTTTTTTATTCTCCCCCACCCCCCAAAGAAAAACTCACATTGTACCAAAATTATTCCAAAGTCATGCTTATAAACAGGGCCAGAAGGGTGATTCCCTCAGGTGCTAAATTTTTAGGGGTGCCAAAAAAATTAATCAGGTTCAGAAAATATATATGAACTAGAATTATAGTTTAAATTGCCCTAAATTACCAAAATCTATTTTATGCCACTGCTTGTTGGCAATTAACTTTTGAACAGCATGTCTTATTAGTTAAATGAATATTAATTACTAAATAAATATCTAAGGTTGGGTCACTGTGTCCAGGAAGTTTTTCTCATCAGAATCCATCTTGCATATTTATAAATCCACTATTCATCTGTGCATTGAATATTGTTGCTATTATCTGGTTTGGTCCTCCATCTATTCATCTTGGGGTTCTTGACAAAATCCAGAGGAGGACCTGCAATATAATCAATTTCTATTTGACAGCTCGACTTCAGTCACCTTTTCACTGATGGGATGTGGCTTTCCTCTGTCTTTCCTGCAAATATTTTCACGGCTTCTGCTCTAACAAGCTTCTTTCTCTGGTGCTCCTGATCACATGAATTTACTTGTGCTACTAGATTGGCAACTAGGTCTCGCTTTTTTACTGTCAAAATAGTCAAATGTAGCCACCTCTTCTACTTTTATAGTTTCTTTTCTTGCACTTCCTGTTTGTAGAACCCCTCTCTGTATACTTGCTTTCCTGATAGCTACAATCTCCAAAAGTTTAAGTGTAACATCAATTACCATCTTCTGTCTCTCTGATTTCCATCTTTCTCTTATCCTTTCTATGACACCCCCTGTACCTTGTTCCTCCTTTTTTTCTTTGTTCTCAACGTAACCCCCTGTGCACCAGTGGCAGTACTGCTTTGCTTGAGGCGAAATGATTATGAAAAAAAAAAGAAAAAAAAACTTTTTTCTTGATTTTTTTTATTGCATTTCTATATAAAAGTCATTGTTAATTTATTCATATTATACATAAATTAGCTTTGTTCTGCCAGTAACATTTACAGTAATTCCTAACAACAGCTTTTCTTCTGAGTTTAATTATCAACATACAAAACTTGTTCAAAAAAGATTTTGGGTTAAAAAATTACAAAATTTGTAATTTTTTTTTCTGTATTGTCCATATTAACTTGTTATTATTTGTTATTATTCTTATTATTGTCCATATGCAACTTCTACTCCAACAGTTTCTTTCCTCACACTTCCCGACTGTGGAATTCCCTTCCACACGATTGCTTCCCCGAAGGCTACAATCTCCAGGAGTTTAAATGTAAGGTCAATACACACCTCCTAACACACTAACCTGCTCCCATTCTATCAAGCACTCTTCCCATCTGCCCGACCCTCATCCTCGCTATCCTTACTCATCTGTCACCTTCCTCCTGACATTCCCTATGTCTAACCACTCCTTCTCTTTACCTTCCCCAATGTAGCCCCATGCGCAATAGTGGCAGTGGAATGCCTTGCTTGGGGTGAGATGATTAAAAAAAAAAAAAAAATTAGCTTGTTATTCAAGAAAATGACTAAAGCCATTATATTTGACAACAAATAAAATATAAAGTTGACATGTGCTAATTGTTGTATTGCGTTGTTCTACAACACATGATCAGTAGTCAACTTCTGCCTGTCTCTTACTTAATGATACACTTTATATTTCTTCTGCAGAACATATGCAAATAGGTACAATCCTATTTATCAAGCTACTACATCTCCCTGAACTGAAGAGGTTTAATGACTTTGGTTGTTCTAGAACTTCTTTACACCTCTCCCCTTTGAAGTTTGTCCTGTTCTTTTTAATGGAGTTCTTGGTTTCATTTTATCTTCTTCCGTGTCTAAGTCATGCCTGTCATTCATAGGCTCATCTTTGATAGCGTTATCCTGATCTGAAGAAATGTTTTCTTCTTTGTCAAGATCTTCTTCCATCACAATGTCTTCCTCTTCAATTCTGGGTGTCAATTGGTCAGAATGAGCGATTAGGCTTTTTCCTTTATTTGATAAAATGACCGTGATATATATCATGGCTTCTGCTTGAACGAACTTAAGTCACTGGTGCCTCCTCAACAGGTGTTTACTCTGCGACCAGACTGACAACTGGATCCCACCCATTCACAGTTAGGTTAGCCAAATGCAGATGACAATTCTACTCCTGCAGCTTCTTCTCTTGCTCTTCCCGCCTGTGGAACTTGCTTCCATATTCTTGCTTTCCTGACGGCTACAACCTCCAGGAATTTAAATGCAAGGTCAATACTCATCTATTAACCACTTGACTCTAGCTCTCTCCCCACCCAGTATATCCTTTCCTTTCTCTCCACCTTTGAAACTGTCATCACACCTGCATTCTCATCTTTCTATTGCTCCTTTCTAACTGGTTCGTCTTCCTCTTCACTATCTTCTAATTAATCTTTTTACTCTTATGTAGCCCCCTGCACATCAGTGGCATTGCTGCCTTGCTCGGGGTGATACGATAAAAAAAATATTACTTTTGCATCATGAAATTACCTCTATCAAGACTTGCTACATTGTCTTTCTAATACCACACTAATATTTACCCAGACACCATAGACTACTTATATTCATAACTTTACCAAACTCAAAGTATTGAAAAATGGAATGTAGATATTGTTTTTTTTCATTATTGAAGATTTCTTCTGGGGCATATGGATGCAATAATAACCATTGATGCAGTTGCACTTTCAATAATAAGTGAATTAGTATTAGGCTGGATTGCATAGTTGATGTACAAATTTGACTGCCTAAAATTAAATAACAGCTGGGTTTAATATGACATTTGGAGATTTTCTTTCCTTGTTTTGTTATTTTTCTTTCTTTAAACTTTTTTGCAACTGTGATAATGTCAACCATAGTTGTCTATCCTTTGAACTACTCAACTATAAAAGAAATGGTTGGATCTTAATTTTTTTTTTTTTTAACATACAACGTGTGTTAGCATATGCAATACCCTGTCTTCATCAGGGTGATATCGCAGTTTCGGTGGCTATGCTGAAGATAAACTTATTAATTGTTCCTCTTTGTACATTCTTGTAATGAAGTAAACAAAACAATCTTTCCTCTTTGCAGTTTGTATTGGCAATGAAATTTCCTGAACGTCTTTGCCATTATTAATGCACTTATAGAAAAAAAAAGTTATAGACGCAAATATCTCACTTGCGCATGTTAGATCATGATGTTGTTCACTTGTATATAGGCAGCAGTTAAATTGCATTGAATAAAGCTTCACTGCAAGCTTAGGCATTTGTCTGTTTTTATTTACAACAGCCAAACTGGAACAAATTTATGCTGCACTGTAAATTATTTCTATTTAAAAGTGTAGCAAGAATTGCTAGTGCTCAAATCTTTTCTTTCTTGCACCCACTTCCAAAAAGACCAAAATAAGAAAAATGAAACGTTAGAATTTTCAAAAAGATCAACAGATGTTACTCTGTGGTGTATAATGGCCATTGTCTTATAGTGCCAAGCACCATCAGTCAGTTAAGTGCCATACGTGATACACACTTGGGCGATCATGTCTCAAAACAGACATGACTGACTGGGCCGAAGATTATCCTGCAGTAGGTTGCCATTGCTTTCCGCAGTAGACTGGTTGCCAACCAAGGCTATAGAACCCAATCTGTCCTATTATTTGATTCATAGCTAGAGTTGGAAGATATGTATTATATCATTAAATAGTAATTAGTGGGGGATCAGTTTATTACTTCATAAGAATATAAAACTGGCCCCCCCCACTTTATGCCCAGTGAAATCCTTAATCATGTTTCCAACTATTATATTCAATCAGTCAGTTAAATATCACACATGATACATGCTTGGACGATCATGTCTCGAAAAAGACATGACTGACTGGGCAGAACATTATCCTGCAGTAGGTTGCCATTGCTTTCCGCGGTAGACTGGTTGCTGACCAAGGCTATAGAACTCAATCTGTTCTGTTATTTAACCCATAACTGGAAGGAAGAAATGGATTAATACCTTTCCCAAGGGTATTTGCATGTAAGTGAATGCAACGAATTCAACTGGAATTCAAACTCGGCTCTCCGATTTCTTGTTCCGAGCCGATATCCACTGCACCACAACGATATACAAATACAAAAAACATTTATGTCTATATAGAATGTCAGAGAAATTTTAGTATTTTATTGAAAATCTCTGTATTATTGGATTCTTTTTACACTTTTTTCACTCCAAGTAAAGCAATAAAGCCACTAAGATGCAAGGGGATTGCTAAGTGTTAGAGAATATGAGAAAAAGAAACGCATTTTCAAAGATAGAGAACAATAAAAGAACAGGAATTAAGAAGACAGAAGATAACAATTGACATTGCATAAATGAAAATATATTTATATAAAAGCCAAAGGGAAGCTATGTTATAATTGTGGGAAAGTGACTGAAATTGAGATGCCAGGTCAGTACCAATAACATTGAAGATTCTTCTTTGGGTCTTATTAGGAATCTTTAAATACATAGCAGAAGCAACAGACCAATGATGCCAAATTCATCAGCTTTTCAGATTTTCTAAAGAATTTTTTTCTTAGATTTTTTTTACTCCAAACAAAGCAAAAATGCCACTAAAATGCAAGGGGTTACTGAGAATGAAAGAGAATGAGAAGACTTTAGAAGGAATTGGAAATCTAATCCTGAACTGCAAACAAGGGATAAACCTCTACTCCTGTTCAAAAGAATTGGGGGGGGGGGTGAACAAAGAAATAAGCAAATCCATCTACCTTTAATATATGTTGATTATTAAAATTTTTATTTAGTAATAATGTTTCAGAATTGAGAAAGAAGAGTAGTGACTAAATAAAAATAATAAATTAAAATATATTTAAAAATGTTTATTCATAAATTAATTAATAAATTAAAATTTATTTGAAAAAGTTTATTCATAAATTCATAAATTAAAACATATTTGAAAATGTTTATTTATAAATTAATTCATAAATAATAAATTAAAACATATTTGAAAATAGGAAAGTTTTGTAATTTGCTTGAAGCATTGTGTATATTAGGTGCATGGTTAGGTCTTGAAGGCCGTCAGAATGCGTTTAGTAAAATAAAGGAAGTTAAAGAAGTTGTTGGGTATTACACGAAATCACTCGAACACAAGCTCTCCTGCCACTCTGAAGATGAGATTTTGATCTCGAAATATTAATGTATAATAAATAGGTAATACCCAACAACTTCTTTACCTTCCTTTATTTTACTAAACGCATTGTGACAGCATTCAAGACCTAACCATACATATTTGAAAATGTTTATTCATAAATTAACCCATTAATGCCAACTGTCTTATTTTAGAGATCTTTTGTGAAATATCTTTCTGAATAACATGCTTAATTTCATTAGGAAAATTAAACTTTTTTAAAAATTTTGTTTTGTTTCATTCCCACTCGTTCACTCACTCTGATACTCACAAGGTAGTGACATACTTTATCAGCTTAAGAAAATGGATTAGAAGACTTGGGTTTGGGAGAAATAGCAAAACAAAAGCTATGAGAGACAGGATGATGCAGAGGACAATGATCACCTACATTCTGAAGGGGCACTGCTCATAAAAGATGATCTCACTTTTATAACTATCTGGGAATGGTAATGAATTGGAAAGTGAATTGTTTTAAAAAATTATTTGCAAATGCATGTAATTTTACCATGTTCACTTTATCAGGAAGGTGATTTCTTGGTGTTATCAGTCTGGACGAGGCAATCTTAGTGTGTGGCACCTTTTGAACGTGCCTGGAAATCATACCATGTTTATGTGTGTGTGTATATATATATATATATATATTAATTATAGTTATAATACCAATAGCAACAGAACTAATTCTGTCAAGATTATCAATAATTAAACTACAATGAGATCATCTTGAAACCTACCGGGAACTAACCCGGAGGGAAAAGAAGAGGAAGAAAAAAGAAACAAACGAAATACCTGAACAAAAAGTCAAGCATTCATGAGAAAGAAAAAAACCTCAAGATGAAAACCTTAACAATGAAGAGCTCAATATGAAAGCAGAGTACACAATGCACTCAAAGCGAAAGTAGAGCAAACAAAATCGAAAATCTAAGAGTGAACCAAAACCTACCACGGTTTTGCTTAAAAGTTCATCAGGGAAAATTGGCTCTGACAAGCTGTTAAGCGAAACCGTGGTAGGCTTTCGGTCACTCTTAGATTTTCAATTTTATACATATATATATATATATATATATATATATATATATATATATATCAGCATGCAGTGTGGGTATAGAAGAATAGAAAGGAATATCCTGTACATACATTTTATGTAAAATCCTTTGTACAATAAAGATGGAAGCTGATGATGGTTTGCCTGAAATAGGCCTATACTTTCGATTTACCATGAAATAACATGTCTGCCTTAATTTTTCTTATATATATATATATATATATATTACAGTGTTAAAATATCTTTTTTATATATGTATTTCATACATATATATATATATCAGCATGCAGTGTGGGTATAGAAGAATAGAAAGGAATATCCTGTACATACATTTTATGTAAAATCCTTTGTACAATAAAGATGGAAGCTGATGATGGTTTGCCTGAAATAGGCCTATACTTTCGATTTACCATGAAATAACATGTCTGCCTTAATTTTTCTTATATATATATATATATATATATTACAGTGTTAAAATATCTTTTTTATATATGTATTTCATACATATATATATATATATATATATATATATATATAATAGATTGCCCTTTCTTTCTGTGGTAGATTGGTTGCCAACCAAATTTATAGAACCCAATTTGTTTTGCATTTTAACCCATAGTTGGAGGAAGAAGAGACGCATTCATACCTTTCCCAAGTGTATTTGTGTGTTAGTGAATGCATCAAATTCAACTGGAATTTGAACTCTGCATTCCAATTTCTCATTCCAAGCCAATATCCACTGTACTGCAATGCACATATATCTAGTTGGTTCCTTTTAAAAGCAATTCATGATATAAAATGATGAGTTAACAATAATATCAATTTTATTATTAATTATTATTAATTTTATTATTAATTATTATTAATTTTATTATTAATTACACTTATTTTCATTTGTATTTGCAATACAATTTATTGTAATAGTTATCATTACTCACATACATACATCAAACGTTTACATTTTAGAATGGGATTGCAAACTGATATCGCACTACAATTTTTTCCATTCAAGTAATAGCTCAGGGGTGACATTTTAATATTTAACATATAATTTTCAAACTTCACATTTGAAAATTATATAGTAAATATTAAAATGTCATTAAAAAAATCTTTAAAAAATGTGAGCAAACAACAGTTGTCTGCTTAGAGAGATTCATATTTATTGAAATAACATCAAATATGGATGCCTCCTTTTTGTGCACTTAGTTTCATTTTTTATAGGTAATTTTTTCAAAATAATTAGGTATTTGTTTCTTTCTTAAATTTTATTTCCAAATCAGCAGAAAAATAGCATGTATCTACCATTAAGTCATGTGACACAATTTTCCAGTGATATAGATTGTTTTACAATGACACACCCATATAGTGTCTTTATCTATCAAGTAGTTGCCAAATATCGAAGATATTTGTTTATAAAAAAATTTCTAACGTAGTATACTGAATTGTAGAAATATATGTGGTGTTCTGTATGTTTACATTTATTTAATGTTGTTATAATGCATTATCAATGTTTATTATTTTTAACACACATAATAGTTGATGTATATAATATACAGGTGTTTGTTTATATAAATGGACTGATATAAAAATGTGTATTAAAAACAAATAGTGACTTTCCTATTAAAAATGCTGTAAAAATATAAAATCATTCCGTTCTCAAAAATCTCTTATCTAATTTTAATTTCAAATTTTTACAATCAATTCATCTGTGGAATGTATATAATCCTACAAAATATGATAGGTGAACATTTAATGCTATTTATTATTAATTTGCTTTGGGTGTGTGGATAGTGTTACATATTGGTGCAGATTATAAAATAGGAGGGCCAAGTTCAAATTCTAGGCAGATTGTGATCACTTTTGCACATACGCCTTTGGAAAATGCGTGAATCTGTCTCCTCTCCTCCCCAGATATAGGTTAAATAGTTGAGTAGATTGGGTTCTCTAACCTTGGTGGAAACCTGTATAAGAGAAAGACAACTCTGAATTCAAAACCAGCCTGAAGAGGGATGAGATCCATTAGGCTATCTTGATCTAGATACACCCACTTCTGCTACAACTGCAGTATATGCAACGCACCAACAACGTTACATCTTGTATGTTTATAAATCTACCATTTGCTCAGATACTGAATACTGCTGCCATTTCTGGTCTGGTGCTCCTGCTATACACTACCAGCCATAATTATTAGGCCACCCCAGTATTAAAAAAAAAAAAATGATGCATTTCATACTATATTTTAGTATTTATTGCCAAGTGAATAATTGAAAACGAAAATAGAATGTTTTTTTTGTTATTATTACTTTGCAAAATGTTACAAGACAAATAGCGACAATTTACCCATCGCACCCTGTAGATTTGCTATATATATATATATAGATATACACTTTAAAAAGAAATTATGTATTTCATACTATTTCTTAGTATTTATTGCCAAGTGAATAATTGTAAATGAAAATAGAATGGTTCTTTTGTTAATACTGCACAATAACATGTGCATCAAATGAATTTATAAATATTTAATAATTACCCATATTGTAGTTTCATCAATGAAAGAATGAAGAAAATTTAAGGTGATTCAGACGAGTTCATCTTCGCTTCCTTTCCTTATAAAATTTTGCAAAGTAATAACAAAAGAACCATTCTATTTTCATTTAGAATTATCCACTTAAAAATAGTATGAAATACATCATTTCTTTTAAAAAACTGGAGTGGCCTAATAATTATGGCCGGTAGTGTATATCTCAAAATTCTTGACAAAATCCAAAGAAGTGTCTGTGGTGTTATTGGTCCTGATCTGGCATTTTAACTTCAGTCACTTTCCCATTTCTGTGACTTAGCTTTCATCTGTCTTTTCTATAAATATGTTCATAGTAGTTGTTCTAATGAGCTCTCCTTGGTACCGTGACCATATAAATTTAAATGTATTACTAGATTGGTAATTAGGTCTCATCATTTTACTGTTGAAATAGTTAGATTTAACCATAAGTTCTCTTCTAATTTTCTCTACTCTTGTACTTTTTACTTACGAGACACTCATCTGGGTTCTTGCTTTCCTGCCACCTATGGTCTTCAAAAATTTAAATGCAACATCAATTGTCACCTTCTGTCTTCGTGAAATCTGTTTTTTATTGTCCTTTTTCTTCACCCATTTTCCATCTCATTTTATTTCATTCTGAATAAGCCATATTGTCCTAGTGGCATTATCACCTTGCTTGAGTTGAACTAATATGAAAATAAAATATAAAAAATTTAATTATTTATGTCTGTAAAACTAATGCGATGTGGTACAGTAATTTACTGGTGTTAGTGTAGATCAGATGTGATCATAGCAGTTTTGGATCATGGGCTGGTGCCAGGGGGAGTTATTATTCGAGTTGGCCTGGCAAAATAATGAGGATTCTTCAAACATTATATGAATAATGGAAATGAATAGTGGTTGTTAGAAAGTTAATTACATTATGAATGATGATGGCTTTGGCTGTCTTTTGTCATAATGCTGGGTGCTATCTGGGAACGGCTCCACAGAATATTTCCAGGAATTAAGAAATGGCAGAGGAATTATCTGAGTCTGTCTTGGTGAATGAAGAAATGCAATTAAGTGCTTGAATGATTCAATGATGGAAAGAGGCCGAGGCATTTGCTGTATATTTTGAAGAGTAAATCTGCAAAATTCTTTCAGAAAGGAAAGAATCCGATATTTCGTTTCTGACATGCAGTGACGTACTTTTATTTTGCAAGAGAATTAGCTTCATGTTTTAGACTTTTTTTTTAATATAAACTTGCATGTTAATGAATTACATCATGGGTGTGTCATTAAGAAAAGAAGACGTTTTTTTTTTGTATTTTTTTTTTTACACTATTTGCATTTAGACTATTGTCCTTAGTTCTGGGCATAATGGTAAACTGCATCCAGCAGCAAGGCCTCTGATTGGAAGGTTGTGAGGAGCATGGAACCACCTTTTAATTGCTGTTGTTCCCAGGTCCACCCTGACCTGGAGTGGTAGCACCTGCTAGGGTCCCAACTATGGGAAAATAGTTAACTCCCAAACTGGGGTCAAAATACTATGAAAGTATAAAAATACACTTTTATAGAAATATATACATAAAAATAGATTTTTATAGAAAAATATACATTTTTGAAGGAAAAATATTACCAACAATACATTATGGAAGAAAAAATTATTATCATAACACATTTTTGAAGGAAAAAATTATTCTCAGCAAAACATTTTTGAATGCAAAACGAGAAGACATTTTCAGTTTTCTAAAATAAAAAAAATAAATACAAGAAATTTTCATTAAAATCTGATTAAATCAATCTTTTTAGTATAACCAAACATTAAAAAATACCTTAAAACCCCACCTTTTGGGCATTAAATAACCCCCAAGGTTAATATGCTGTTAAACAAAACTCAAACTATTGTCCTCGTCTTTGTTATTGTTATGACAACATTTTGGCTGTTATGATCTCTGGCTTTCATCAGGTGAAATATTAATCTGAGTAACCTACAAGGGGAGTCTGAACTGAATCCTTTATCTATCTAAATCTAAATCTAAACTTATTTATGTGTGTGTATGTGTGTGTGTCTCCATTACCGAAAGAATCCGAAACGGCTGAACCAATTTTCTTGAACATTTACACAGTTCTAACATAAGTGTCTGCGAGTGTTCTTAGCTAGGTTTTGTGTCAAGGTACCTCCAATAAATATCGGAAATCGATAATCGAAAAAATTGGGTTATAGAAGGAATGATCTGATTTTAATCAAATTTGATACACTCATAGACAAAGACATAAGAAACGATATTCAGAAGTTTCAAGGTTGCAGTTCTTACAATAGTGCAGAAAATCGATAACATATAAAGATATAAAAGGCAAGATGTTTGTGTGTGTGTCTGTTTATCTGCCTGTATATCTGTATTTTTTTCAGCCCTTTTATTTTAGTTTTTGCTTCGGGTTTGGCTCTAAGTAGGCATAATTGTAGTTCTTAGTCTCAGCCATGATACCATTTACTCAGAGGACTTATTTAGCCTTCAAAATTCAGTTTACGATGAAAAAACTTATTTGATATCGATATCAGGAAATCATAAATTTGACTTACATCCATTCATTTTTCTTTCGGTCTACGGTTTCGCTTTAACTGGGAACAACTATTGCTTTTTAGTCTTTCATGCCAATGTCCAAAGAGTCTGAGCTCCAGAACCATGGATTAGTTTTAAAGCTTTCATTACATCCGAGAAATGCCGGGCTATACTGCAAGTTTAATCTAATTCTGTTCTCGTGCCACTGCTCATTTCTAGGGATATCTCATTTCGTTCTTACTTTTGCAATTGTTCAGTTATTGCTTGCATTTTTTTTACATCCAAAATGTGTTGGTTGCATAATGAATAGAAATGGTTTGAAATGAGAAATCACTTAGCCAAGTTCAAAATCCAGTCAGGTTCATTGCATAGGGAACAGTCACACACAGACTCACAGATTGCCCTTTATATAGATAGATAGATAGATAGATTCAAGAGAATAATATTATCTAGCATGATACAGAATACCAACTTTCCTAGCAGAAGACCTGACTTATTTAGGCAATCCTATCAATTTTTTTCAGCTTCATTCGATTAATTTATAGTAATGTGGGTAAATTTTCGTTTTAGGTGCCAAAGGCTTTTCCCCCTTCAAATTTATCCAAAATAGCATTATTTCTGAGCAAATGTATATGCTGAATTCAAATCAACAATTAGTTATTGAAGAAACCTACCTTTTTTGATTTGAAAGTCCATAAAAAAAATGAACTATATCTCACAATTTTTTTCTCCCGTAACACTAACGCAGTCATGTAATTAACTGCTGAATGTCTTTCGGCGTAGGACAACAAATTTCGGTCAAATATCCTTGGGAAAGGTATGAATCCATCTCTCTTTCCCCAGCTTTAGGTTAAATAATAGACTTATATCAGGAAAATATCATTCTTAATCTACAAAAAAAAGGTTTATGTATTCACTTGCAAAAAAAAAAAAAGTATTATTCAGAATATATTTCAGCTTTAAATAACACTTGAAGGCTTGATAAGCCATAAAATATCTACTCCTACATTTCTAGTAAATGTTCCTTGTGTATCTTATTGAGATATCCAAGGCAAAGGGCACCCCAAGGTAGAGTAATGGTTAGCAAGCTTGTCTCGCTAAAACCTATTACAACTGAGTAGTGCATTTGATCTTCACTGGGTGTCCCATACCTTCGGCTTTGTGCCACATCTAAGCGGTGCTTAGTAAATCAACTATCCAAAGCAAATAACGTATATTGACATATGTTTTGCTATAATGTTAAAACTTAAATCTCAGGTGTCGTCCTTTGTTCAAGAGCAAAGTAAGCAGTTGTTAGACAGTCAAATGGTAATTTTATTTCCAGCCTTTGTTTGTTCTATGAATACTTCCATGGCTTCTGCTCCAACAAACTTAAGTCACTGGTGCCTCTGCAACAGGTGTTTACTTGTGCAACCAGACTGGCAACTGGGTCCCACCCATTCACAGTTAGATCAAACAAATGCAGACGACAGTTCTACTCCTGCAATTTTTTTCTCACACTTCCCGCCTGTGGAATTCACTTTCTTATTCTTGCTTTCCTGACAGCTACAACTTCCAGGAATTTAAATGCAAGGTCAATACTCATCTCTTCACCACTCTGACCCTAGTTCTTTCTTCACCACTCTGACCCTAGTTCTTTCTTCACCACCCTGACCCTAGTTCTTTCTTCACCACCCTGACCCTAGTTCTTTCTTCACCACCCTGACCCTAGTTCTTTCTTTACCACCCTGTATATCCTTTCCTTTCTCTCCACCTCTGCAACTGTCATCACACCTATATTCCCCTCTTTCTCTTGCTCCTTTCTAACTGGTTCGTCCCTCTCTTCATTCTCCTCTAAACTTTTTACTCTTGTGTAGTCCCCTGCACATCAGTGGTGCTACCACCTTGCTTGGGGTGATATGATTTAAAAAAAAAAAAGTTATTATATTTGGTTGTAGTTTGAGAGACATTTACATAAAGAGTACTCAATTTTGGTCAATTTATCCCTGACATGACATGGCTTCCATTTGACTTCTCTACAAATATTTTCATGACAACTGTTCTAATAAACTCTTTTTGTTTAGTGTCTCAACTGCATGAATTTGAATGTGCTACTAGACTGGCAACTAGGTCTCAAAATTTTACTGTTGAAATAACTAGATATAACTGTATGTTCTATAGTAATTTTTTTTCTTGCACTTCTTACCTGTGAAATTCTTGCTTTCCTGGTCATGGACAATTTTCAAAGATTTAAATGCAGCATCAATTGTCATCTTCTGTCTACCTGAATCCTGTTTCTTTATTGTCCTTTCATCACTTCTTTCTAAAGTTTTTTCATTCTCTTACACTCTCTGTAATCTCCTGCATCCTAGTGGCATTATTGCCTTTCTTGGAGTGAAATGATTAAAAAAATAATCAAAATTTGGTTAGCTTATTTATACATTTTCTTTTTACTTTTTACAGTTCTATTGAACTTTAATTCTTCTTCAATGTAATTTTGCATTTTGTAACTAGCCAAATACCAAGACCTCCTAGGAGGTTTTGCAAATACCCATTCTATAAACAAAGTTCTGACAGAAGTTCTCTAACTTCTCTAAAATTTCCTGTATAAACATTTTCAGCAAAGCATTTATTTTCTAATGTGCTTTGTCATTATACTAAGTCACCTTGAAATTCTTACTCTAGATATAACTAAATAGAGCCGACAATGAGAAAAAAACATTTGAATCATTTTCTTACTAGCCAAATACCAGTTCTACAAACAGAAAAAAAGATGCCATAGAAATTGTCTTCCCTCTAAAAATTTCCTGTATAAACATTTTCAGCAAGGCTTCTATTTTTTGAAGTTCTTTGTTATTATCTTAAGTCACCTTGAATTTCTTATTCTAGATATAACTAAATAGAGCCGACAATGAGAAAAAAACATTTGAATCATTTTCTAATGGTTATATTATTAAGAATTAACCCAGCAAACTTACTGTTTTTTTTTTACTTAACTTCCGTACGGTTTTAAGAAATTATAATTAAACAGATTTGTTTGAATTATTTAGATAATCTCATAAAATTTTGGGGGTTCCATTTGATTAATTTGCTATAATGTAAAATATCAAACAACAATAAAGCTAATTATAAATGAGGGATTATAACTTATGAGATTTGAAATTCTTGTTTGAATTTTGTTATAAGTTTGATAAGTCGATACAAGTCAATGTTTGTATTTATATTTGCAATAGAATAAAAACTCTTCAAACAATCTTTGGATACCAACCATAAGTACACCTGATCCTGTAATACCTTATTTAGTGAAACCTCATTTAGTATGGAATACTATATTACAATGATATGGTATGTTTACCACTTAGCCTTCTTAATTTCTTAAAAATCTTGTATGCGAAACTCGTAGTTCGGATACCAGCCAAACACCTGTTCTACAAACAGAAAAAAGATGCCATAGAAATTGTCTTAACTCTCTAAAAAATTTCCTGTATAAACATTTTCAACCAGACATCTATTTTCTAAAGCTGTTTGTCATATTAAGTCATTTTGAATTTCTTACTCTACATATAACTAAATAGAGCTGACCATGAGGGAAATATTTGAAGGATTTTATAACGGTTATATTAATAGTATTATTAATATAATAATTTTGGCAAACTCACAATTTCTTCACTTATTTTGTTCAGTTTTATGAAAATCTAATTAAACGGCTTTTTTTTCCTTTTCTTTTTTTTTCATCATTTCACCCCATGCAGGGTAGTAAAGCCACTAAGACACAAGGGGTTACTGAGTGTGAAAGAAAAAAAACATTATGAAGGAGTAAGAACAAGAAGAGTAATCAAGAAATTGCATTTAAATTTTTGATCAAATTTGGCTGGAAAGAATGGATCTGTAAGAGAGTTCCACAAGCTAGAAGCATGAGAAAAGAAACTGTTAGCATAGAACTTACAGTTACATCTCATCAATTCAACTGTAAATTGATGAGACCTGTCTGCCAATATAGTATTGTTTTTAAATTTATCAAGTCTAAATACCATAATGGAAAGTTCATCTGAACAATTACCATAAGAAAGTGTATTTCTTGAAAAGTTACAGAGAAGCTACATTATGGCAATAGGGGAGTGACTGAAGCCAAGAAGCCAGATCAGAACCCATAATATTGATGATTCTTCTTTCGATTTTATCAAGTATCTCGAAATATATAGCAAAAGCATCGACCATAGGCGGCAGCAATATTCAAAGCATGGATGAATGGTAAACTTACAAATATGTAAAACTAGCATCATAGCCCGGCATTGCCCATGCAGCTCAAAACATTTTAATTTTTAATTTCTTCAGCGGATGAAACAAATATGTTTAAATTCGCTGCAGACACTTAAAATATATATATATATATATATATATATATATTTATGTATAACAGGCAATCTGTGAGTCTGTGTTTGACTGCTCCCTATGCACGCCTACATTTTTGAATATTTCTTTTGTTTCAGAATTACGGGGAAAAATATTCACATTTTTTTGTTGAAATTTTAAAACATTGGAATAAAAATTAAATATAAAGGCTCAATTTTTTTTTTTTTAAATATATTTTAGTCACGTTTGACACGTGTGATTTGATTTCTGTGACGTAATCTAGTAACCATCTTGGATCTTAGATGTTTTACAGAGCAAATATAAACAATTGTGTCCATTGGCTCAAAAAGTGCAAAAGGAGAAAATTGCTGAACTTAAACTCAAAAAGTATATGTCGACCTGGCTTCCCTGTAGATATGTGTCCCTAGAAAGTTTGAATGGCGTAGCTTAAAAAATGTAGACGTGCATAGGGAACAGTCACATACAGACTGACAGATTGCCTAATATATATATATATATATATATATTGTCATCCGCAGACAGATCTGTTTCGCTGTATCACAACTCATCAGTACGGTTAGACTCCGATTGCTACACAACCCAGGCTTGAAACTCTATATATATATATAGAGAGAGAGAGAGAGAGAATAATATTGTCTAGCATGATATAGAATACCAACTCTCCTAGCAGAAGACCTGACTTATTTTGGCAATCCTATCAATTTTTTTCAGCTGCATTCGATTAATTTATAGCAATATGAAATGAGCAGATGGCAGCAATGCTTATTACCAGTGCCATTTGTTTTCTAACTCACAAATGGATTTTGGTATTGCAGATATACTTTCTATGCAAACACAATGAATAAAAAGCAATATGGACAGAACTATTGCCTTTTTTTTTCCTAATCATTTCATCCCAAGCAAGGTGGAAATTCCACTGGTGCGCAGGGATTACAATGAGAAAATAAAAAAGATACAGGGGATTTTGAAGAAATGATAAGAGATGGATGGGAATCAAGTAGATAAAAGATGGCAATTGATGTTGCATTTAAACTTTTGAAGATTATAACTATCAAGGAAGCAAGCAAACAGAAGGGAGTTTCACAATCAGGAAGTGTGAGAAAAAAAAACTATTAGAGTAGAAGAGGAGGTTACATGTGACTATTTCAACAATAAAAGATTGGGACCTTGATGCCAATCTAGTAGCACGAGTAAATACATTGGAACTAACCAACATCTATATCCACTGGTTAGTTCCAGTGAATTGACCCAAAGAGTTGTGAGTTCAATACTAGGCTACAACAGTGGTGAACAAATAACTTAGAGAGTTAGGTTAAAGGGAGATAACTTATGACTACCAGAAGTGGCTTTCCACAAGGAATGAGAATAATAGACCCCAGTGCTTGTAATAAGTTTTGGTTTGAAATTCCTACCTCCTGAAGAAGGCTGGTGTGTACAACAGCTGAAACACCGTAAAAATGACAACAAAGATGAGGACAATAGTTCAAATAATATAAATAGAATAATTACTGCTCATCTTAGACAAATGCTAGAAGTTAATGTTGTAATGAAAGTGTTAACTTTCAGCACTACCAAAGACAAAAGGTTAGAAAGTAAATTCCCATCATTATTAGAAAGAGCTATAACATTTAGCAAACTTGAGAAGTCTAATTTCCTGAAATTCATAATAAGATTTTATACATTTCAACTGACTGTAACACTAACATTCCAGTCAATGAATAACACTAACATTCCAGTCAATGAATAACACTAACATTCCAGTCAATGAATAACACTAACATTCCAGTCAATGAATAACACTAACATTCCAGTCAATGAATAACACTAACATTCCAGTCAATGAATGTCATATATTTTCTGCATTACTATTACCATAAATGCTTCCAAAATAAACACATTGAAGATGAGGAAGAAAGGGATTGTCAGTGGTTAGGAAATATGTAACAATTCTTGACAGAATAGGACTATTATATGCATAATGGATGTGGATGTGCGTTGTGGTGCATTGGATATCGGCTCAGAACAAGAAATCAAGTAGCCGAGTTCAAATTCCAGCCGAATTCACTGCATTCACTTACGCGCAAATACCCTTGGGAAAGGTATTAATCCGTCTATTCCTTCCAGTTATGGGTTAAATAACAGGACAGATTGAGTTCTATAGCCTTGGTCAGCAACCAGTCTACCGCAGAAAGCAATGGCAACCTACTGCGGGATAATCTTTTGCCCAGTCAGTCATGTCTCTATCGAGACATGATCGCCCAAAGCGTGTATTACGTATGGCACTTAACTGACTGACTGAATATAACAGAAACATGATTAAGGCTTCTACTGGGCATAAAGTGGGTGATCGGTTTTCTATTGTCATGAAGTAATAAACTGATCCCCCACTAATTACTACTTATTAATAGAATAATATAATTCACCAGTCTACCGCAGAAAGCAAAGGCAACCTACTTTGGGATAATCTTTTGCCCAGTCAAAAGTGTATCACGTATGGCACTTAACTGACTGACTGATATGCATAATATAAATCATTAAAAATGACTTCAAATAAATAAATCTTAAATAAGACAACACCTCATTAGACCCTATAAATGCTAATGTTAAATCCTAAAGGAGGTTCTCTTTCATTCGTGCTATAAAATCCTACGCCACTTGAAGACTTCTAACAGAAGCCAAAACAAAAAACAGGCAGTCCATATAGAAGAGAAGATAAGGTTATAATGAAACTGTTAACATTCAACACTACAAAAAAAATGTTTAGGAAGGAAATTCCCATCATTATTAGAAAGAGAAATGCATTGAAGTTGATTAAGAAAGGAATTGTCAGCGGCCAGATATAAGGCAAGCTATGATGACAAAATACGGCTATCAGATGCATACTAAAAATACAATTTTTATTGAGTTATTTGATGTCATAAAGTAAAGTATGTGTTACTAACAGAACAGTAATATTAACTGTTTCCTTACAAGGAAACATTTATCATTTATTGACTAAGTAGCTAGTGCTACTGTCTATTGAAATTTATAAAATCTTTCTCTTAAAATATTTTTTTTGAATAGGTTTCTCCAGCCCAGTAGGTGTTATTGCTCCTTCCAGTATTTATGGATGCTTTCTTTTCACTTGTAATTTATAAAATCTGGCTCTTAAAATAATTTTTCAGGAAAATAGGTTTCTCCAGCCCAGTAGGTGTTATTGCTCATCTCCAGTATTGATGGATGCTTTCTTTTCACTTGTAATTTATAAAATCTTGCTCTTAAAATAATTTTTCAGGAAAATAGGTTTCTCCAGCCCAGTAGCTGTTATTGCTCATCTCCAGTATTGATGGATGCTTTCTTTTCACTTGTAATTTATAAAATCTTGCTCTTAAAATAATTTTTCAGGAAAATAGGTTTCTCCAGCCCAGTAGCTGTTATTGCTCATCTCCAGTATTGATGGATGCTTTCTTTTCACTTGTAATTTATAAAATCTTGCTCTTAAAATAATTTTTCAGGAAAATAGGTTTCTCCAGCCCAGTAGCTGTTATTGCTCATCTCCAGTATTGATGGATGCTTTCTTTTCACTTGTAATTTATAAAATCTGGCTCTTAAAATAATTTTTCAGGAAAATAGGTTTCTCCAGCCCAGTAGCTGTTATTGCTCATCTCCAGTATTGATGGATGCTTTCTTTTCACTTGTAATTTATAAAATCTGGCTCTTAAAATAATTTTTCAGGAAAATAGGTTTCTCCAGCCCAGTAGGTGTTATTGCTCATCTCCAGTATTGATGGATGCTTTCTTTTCACTTGTAATTTATAAAATCTTGCTCTTAAAATAAGTTTTCAGGAAACAAGTTTCTCAAGTCCAGTATTTGCTTTCACCCTTTTACAATACTGTTGTATTTTTTAAATTTTTTATTTGAAGTCGTGTAGAAAGACAGCATTTTGATTATATAATTATTATTTTCTCTTAGTGTCGCATGTGCTATCAATTTTAGTTTTTGCTGCTGTTGATAGTCCCTAACTGATGCAGTTTCTGCTATTTGGTACAGTTCTTTGTGATTCTGTAGTACCAAACGAAAATATTAAACCAAAAACTCAAGTCTCGTTCTTTAATATCCTCATCAGATCAAGACTTTAATATGGATACCATGTTTCATTCAGAAATGTTTAAAGCATCAATTATATACAGCTATTTTCTCAGATCAAGGACTAAAAAATAGCTTTAAGAGAAAATGGTCATAAAGAGTTACATGTGCTATCCATTTTAGTTGTTGCTGCTGTTGATAGTCACCCAAGTGACATGGTTTCTGTTATTTGGTATAGTTCTTTGTGATTCTATAGTGCCAAACCAAAATATTAAACCAAGAACTCCAGTCACTTTCTTAAATAGCCTCATCAGATTGAGACTTTCATGTAGATGCCATGTCTCATTCAGAAATGCCTAATCTGTCAATTATATGCAGCCATTTCCACAAATGAAGAACAAGAAAACACTTTAAGTGAATTACTCCTTTATGCCAAAAAGAAGTCAATCCTTTATCAGGCCTGAATCACAAGCAAAGAGGTTTAACAAATAACAAAAGGTTAGAAAAGAAATTCCCATCCTAATTAGAAAGAGATATAACATTTATTGAACTTGAAGACTAATTTACTAAAAAAAAAAAAAAAAAAGAAAATAGGAAAGAACAAATATAATGAAAAGATTTTATAAATTTCAGCTGACAGTAGTGCTAACTGTTCAGTCAATGAATAATGGAAACAAAGTTTTACCATTACTGTTGCAAATGGTTTAACTATTAAATTTGGTAACAATGAATGTATCTGTATGACTAAATTTGAAGGACATCTGCTTGTTAAATTTTGCAGTTTTATCAGTAAGGCATTGTCCCAGTTGCAGTTGGAAATGGGAGTTTAAATCTCATTAAAAGCTTGATCTCTATTTCTGAACCATTCTGCTAACTGAGCAGTTAGAGAATAAATATTGAAAACGGGCAAAAAGAAAAAAAATTTATTACTTTTATTTTTTAGATTAACGTTCATCAAATACAAGGCCCAAGAGCCACTAAAAGTAGAGTGTTAATGAGTTATATTGTATAATTGTAAGAAAAGGCAAAAAATACAGTTTATGAGACTATATAATAAATACCGGGCCAAACTAATAAAACAACTTTTAGGCAAAATTGGACTTAATTCATCAACATAATCTCCTTCTAGGGTGATACACTGATTCCAACACTTCTCTAACAATTCAAAGCCTTTTTTGTATAACAATTTGTCTTTGGCCTCAAAATATGCCTCAGTTTCCTATATCACTTCTTCACTGGAGCCTAATCCCTTTCCCTGAAGCATTCTTTTGAGGTCTGCAAACAGCTAGTAGTCACTGGGGGTCAGATCTAGAGAATAAGGTGGATGCAGAAGCAATTCGCAGTGCGATTCATGTAGTTTTGCCATTATTGTAATCGACTTGTTACACAATGCGCTGTTTTGGTAAAAGATAACTTTTTCTTCTTCATTTGTGGCTGTTTTTTGATGATTTCTTCCTTCAAATGCACCAATAATGCTATATAATATTTGCTATTGATGGTTCTTCCTTTCTCAAGGTAATCAATGAACAAAATACCTTGTGCATCCCAAAATACAAAGGACAAAACCTTGCCTGCTGATGTTTGCTTCTTGGGTTGCTTTGGATGGCTTTCACCTGTTTCTCTCCACTTAGCTGACTACTGATTTGATTCTGGAGTGAAGTGGTGGATCCATGTTTGCATCCATTGTCACATATTTATGCAAACATTCCTTCTTATTGTGTTGAAACAGTTGCAAACAATGCTCTGAATTGTTGATGCATTGTTGTTTTTGATCAACTGTGAGCAAATGCGGCACCCACTTTGAATACAGCTTTCTCATTGACAAATGTTCATGCAAAAATCACGAAAACACTGCCTTCTGATATGTTTAACTACTCTACTATCTTACACAACTTCAATTTATGATCGGCCAAAACGAGTTTGTGAATTTTTTGGTGTTTTCCAGGATAACTGCTGATTTCTGGTGAGCATTCAGCATCATTTGTGTCTGTATGACTGCATTTAAAGTCAGCATACTGCCTCTTAACTGCTGTTTCCAATGGAGCATAGTCCGAATAACACTTATCAAGCCATTGCTTTGCTTGAACAGTATTTTTTCCCATCAGAATGCTTTATCAACACACAAAATTCAGATTTTTCCATTGTTTTGAAAATTTGCAACAGTAGCTTCACTTAAATAACTGTAATTTGTAAACTAATAATTCAATTAGGCCAAAATTTTGTCACATGGCATTTGAAAGTTAATAATTCTTAAAAATCATTTGGATTTTTTCTTAGTGGTGCTATCTATATGTCGGGTCCAGGACTTATTGAGTGATGTGTTAGAAAAATAAGTTAAACTTAGACTTTAAGAGGTCAAGGTTGTAGTGATCAAGAAAATATCCCAAGGAATCTGTTTCACAAAGCAGCAGTTCTTAGAAATAAATTGTCCAAGAGGAACTTACTCCTTATCAGTGGAATACAAAAGTGATGAGGATAATTCATAATTGTGTATGGGGCATGGCAAGTTCTAGTTGAAAAGCTTACAGCTAGTGGAACCAAGGAATAAAAATAGTGATAGAGTAAAGAGAGGCTTTCAATGTTTTGTCTGTGGGAAGGAGTTGTAGGGTGGAAAATAATTCATCATCCACAAGGCTGCTTAGATGCTTTTGAACTCTATCAAAACAGGTAAATGAGAACTGGGCAGCTCCAGTTCAAATATGGCAGCAATATTACAATTTTGGTCTGCTCTAACACTTGTATAGATAGACTATAGCAGATATCACATAACAATCCAGTACTCTCTTCTTTGTTTCTAGCAAGCTTTTCCTGTTTCTTAATACTCTACTCAGCTTCTGGAATGCAACTTTGGCTATGCCAATATGCTTTCAGATCTCTGTATTGCACTTTCCTCTTGTAGAATCACTTTACATGCACGTACATACCTACATACATATCGCCATGCACACACATTCACACGCATATACCCACACACTCTTACATAAGGACCGCACGTGAAACTTTCTTTTTCCCCGCGTTTATTAAGAAATATATAAACTGATTTCCACATGTGTTTGGCCAGTTGGAAGATGTTTTTTTGGAGTGTAAAACTGAATACCTTTCATCTCTTCCAACTCACACGCACTGCTAATTGCATTCAGCAATTAGCCACATAAAATGTTTCTCTCTATCTTATAAAAACATTTCAATACATGTATAATTATATTCACTACTATTCAGTACAAACATATTTCCTTTTCAGGGACTCTTCTAGCATGAATATTGAAACAATATCTTTAATATCTAAGAGAGAACTCTTTTCACAACATCTTACATTCACGAATTATTCAGTTCTGTAACCTTATTTAATACAATGTTGTTACATTCGTTACATTGTGCTTTGAGTTGTTTATTTATAATTATGGTGGTTTGGACAACCAACCGTTTCTTCACTGTTGAAAATCACTACCCCAATGGTTAGTCTACTACATATTGAAACTTAATTTGTCCAGACGACAACACTCTGTTAGAATGCTTCCCAGGTATTTAAATTTCTGCACCTGTTTAAGTTTAGTATCACCAATTTGTTGTTTGCACTTTGGGCTCCACTTTTTACCGATTACCATGCATTCAGTTTTCTTGTAGTTTATATGTAGTCTTTTCTAGGCTGATGAAATTAATGTGATACACACTTGGGCGATCATGTCTCAAAAGAGACATGACTGACTGTAATGTCATTTTGGGCTCCTCTTTTTACTGATTACTATGCATTCAGTTTTCTTGTAGTTTATATGTAGTCTTTTCTAGGCTGATGAAATTAATGTGATACACACTTGGGCGATCATGTCTCAAAAGAGACATGACTGACTGTAATGTCATTTTGGGCTCCTCTTTTTCCTGATTACTATGCATTCTGTTTTCTTGTAGTTTATTTATAGTTCTTTCTTTCGGCTTTCTTCATCTACCTTCTATAGAAGGTCTTGTAGTTTTCTGTCTATTTTTGCTATCAGCACTGTATTATCTGCATATCTTATATTGTTCAGATTGCAACCATTAATGACAAATCCTTGCAGGACCTCTAGAACTTTCAGAATTGTCTTACTGTATAGATTGAACAGATCTGGTGACAATACACATCCCTCTCTTACACCACTTTCTATCCGTGTATATCTGTCTAACAAGTTTCCTTGCCACATGCAGGCGGTTTGATCCCAGTACAGGTTCTTTATTACTCTAACGTCTTTCCTGAAAATGTCAAGGTTGCTGAGCGTCTCTATCAAGTGCTTGTTGTATACCTTTGTGTAGTTGATGAAACACATGTACACGTCATTCTGCATTTCTATTGCTATTTCTGATAGCATTTTAAGCATAAATATTGCGTTCCTTGTTCCAGTGTCCCAGACGAATCTGCACTGTTATCCTATTTCCGGTCTGATTCTGCTGCGCGCTCTGTTCATCAGAATTCGGATGATGAGTTTTGTTACATGACTCATTAAACTGATTGTTTGGTGGAGTTCACATTCATTTGCACCTGGCTTCTTAGGCAGTGCTATGAAAATCAATCTGCTTAGGTCTTCCAGAATTTTGCCGCTGTTGTAGATTTCATTTATAATTTCTGTGATTTTGTCTATGTTAAAGTCATCTAAGGATGCCAACATATCTTACAATTCTGTCTTGTTAATCCATCTGCTCTATTACAATGCTGTCTGGTCCAGCTACTTAATTTCTATTCAGCTTGGACAGTGCAGCTTCCACTTTGGATTTTAATATTTCCAGTTCATCAGTATTTTTGTGTATTGTCAGTTTTGCTCTCTCTTGTCGTGGAAGAGATCTCCTGTGTGTTATTTCCACCGCTGAAGTATTTCCTCCTTCTCTAATTCTGGGATTTTATACATCCCGTTGAGGAGCATGTGTTTTGTCCTGTTAGTTCCCATGCATGTTTCATTTATTAGTCGTGCTCAATCTCTCTATTTCTGTGCATTTATCATTGAGCCATTCCTCTTTCACTTGTCTGCAATTGCTCCTTATTTACTTGTGTAGTTTCCTGTATCTAAATCAAAATCTAATCTAAACTTATTTATAAATGGAACTTTGTGTGTGTGTGTCCGTTACCTATAGACTCCGAAACGGCTGAATCGATTTTCTTGAAAATTTACACAGTTGTACTATAAACGTCTGCGAGTGTTCTTAGCTAGGTTTTATGTCAAAGTACCCCCAATAAATATCGAAAATCGAAAAAATCGGGTTATAGAAGGAGTGGTTCGATTTTAATCAAATTTGATACACTCATAGACAAAGACATAAGCAAGATGTTTGTTTGTGTGTCTGTTTATCTGCCTGTATATCTGTATTTTTTCAGCCCTTTTATTTTAGTTTTTGCTTCGGGTTTGGCTCTAAGTAGGTATAATTGTAGTTCTTAGTTTCAGCCATGATACCATTTACTCAGAGGACTTATTTAGCCTTCAAAATTCAGTTTACGACAAAAAACTTATTTGATATCAATACCAGGAAATCAATATTTCACTTACATTCATTCATTTTTCTTTCAGTCTACGGTTTCACTTTAACTGGAAACAACTATTGCTTTTTAGTCTTTCGTGCCAATGTCTGTAGAGTCTGAGCTCCAGGACCATGGATTAGTTTTAAAGCTTTCATTACACCCGATCAACGCTGGGCTATACTGCTAGTACTGTTATATTTCTTGGCATTATTTTCTGTCTTCTTTGCACCATACTGAGAATCTCATCAGTGATTCACTTATTTTTTCTTCTTTGTCTGTTTTCTTTTTGGCTGATGTCGTTGGCTGATGTCACTAATGCTTCTTTTAGTGGATCCCATTTTGACCCTTGTATATTTTTTTTCCTGCTACCCGTGTATTTTTCCTGCCTGTTCAGGTAATTCAAGGGTGTGTTATATTGCAGTATGAGTGCTGCACTAGGCTTCTTCATTCTCCACAGTTTCGCTATTAGTTTGCATATAACCAGGAGATGGTCACTTCCACAGTGGGCACTTGGATAAGTTTTACAAATGAACAACTGCATTCTTAAATCAAAAATGTTTGTTTAGGCCTCATGTTGGAGATATTGTAGTAGAAGCAGGCAAAACACTGGTCAACAAAAAAACAAATTTTGAAATGTTGTTGAGACACCAAACATCTTTTTTAGCTAATTTGAGGCTGAATCGGAAAATGACCCTACTTTTTCTTGGTTAACTACTGTTTTAGTTGTACATAAATGACTCATTTTGGGGGGGGAAAAAACAAAATTTTTTATTTGTTTTCTGTATATATGATATTGACTGATGGCAATATTTCTCAAAGTAAAATCACAGAAACCTCTCAATTCATATCTCAACCAACAAATATTGGTCTGATTATTGAGAAATACTATTTTTTCAATAGCAATCAAACCCTAAGTTTTTAAAAATAACATTATTAAATATACCAAGGCCAACAAGTATTTTCATCAAATCATTTAATAAACAGCAGAAATAAAACCCTCATGAACATAAGAACTATGGTAAAAGTTTTCTCTTTCTTGATTCTCTGTCATGTTGAATGTTATTTAAGTCCCTTTTGATACTTCAGAAGTAGTCAGCCATCATTCATTTGTACCACCATTCCTGTTAGCGTTCTTCCATTATTTTGATATCCTGATGGAATCATTCTCCTTGCTCATCAGTCACATTGTCGCAATTATCCAGAAATTTATCTAGATGGCTATGTAAAAAAATGAACCTTAATATTCATCTGATAAAGTTTACCAGTTAGTTTGAATTTTGGTGATAATGTTGTAAAATTCAGTACATGTATTTTAAAATGTTTGACTCAAAAACACTTTTTCTCTTATAAAAATAGTTTATTTCTGGTTGCTGACATAAATTACTTGGCCTACCTGAAAATTGATGGGTTTCTACAATATTTACAATCAGCCATGATTATAAGTTGATCTGTTTTCCAAAATTGAGCAATTTTAGTACAGCCAAAACAGTAGTTAACCATTAAAGTTAAATAAAAAGCTAAGGTCATTTTTGGAATCACCTGCTCAGGCCTTTTAAATATGTTATCCACTGCTTTCCTCTGTCTCTTTTTCCCTCTATCTGGCCTGTTAGTATCAGATTCTCCAAGCCCTCCTTCCTCATTGCATGTCCCAGGAACTTTAGTTGTCTCTTCCTGATGCTCAATATTAATTTCCTTTTTGTTTCCATCCTTTCCAAAACCTCGTCATTGCTCACATACTCAGTCCATGATATCTGCAGCATCCTTCTGTAGAACCACATTTCAGCTGCTTCAAGTTTTTCCTTCATCTTTGTTGATATTGTCCAACATTCGCTGCTATATTGAAGAACTGACATCACATAGCAATGCAGTACTCTCTTCTTTGTTTCTAGTGAAAGTTTCCTGTGTCTTAATACTTTACTCAGCTTCTGAAATGCATCTTTCACCATGCCAATTTGCCTTTGGATCTCTGTGTCGCACTTTCTGTCTTCAGTTAGAACACTTCCCAATTTTCGTACCTGCTTGATTTTAACACCCCACCACCTGTATTTGGCACTTTGGGCTGCTCTTTTTGCTGGTGACCATGCATTCGGTTTTCTTGCAGTTTATTTGTAATCCCTTCATGTCGCTCTCTTCAGCTACCTTCTGTAGGAGATCCTGCAGTTTTTTTCCATGTCTGCAATCAACGCTGTGTCGTCTGCGTATCTTATGTTGTTCAGATTGTGACTTCCGATGACAAATCCTGGCATAACATCTAGGGTCCTCAAAATATTCTCACTGTACAAGTTCAATAAATCTGGTGAAAATACACATCCCTGTCTTATGTCTCTTTCTATCTTTGTATAACTGCTGAATTCGTTACCTGTCCGTATGCAGGCAGTTTACTGCCAGTAGAGGCTTTTAATTACCCTAATATCTTTCCCAAATATGTCAAGCCTGCTGAGCATCTCTATCAATTCTTTGTAGCGTATTTTGTCGAACGCTTTTGCATAGTCAATAAAGCACAGTAATAAGTCCTTCATTTGTATTGCCCTTTCAGAGAGCATCCTAATCATAAATATGGCGTTTCTTGTCGCAGTGTCTTTGATGAACTCGCACTGTTCTTGTCCTATCTCTGGCCTGATTCTACTTCGTGCTCTATTCATCAGTATTCGGACGATCAGTTTTGTAATGTGACTCATTAAGCTGATAGTTCGGTGTAGTTTACACTCACACCTGGCTTCTTAGGCAATGCTATGAAAATGGATTTGCATAGGTTGTCTGGCATTATACCACTATTATAAATTTCATTTATTATTTCCGTAATTTTTTCTGTGCCAAATTCTTCCAGGGCTAACAGCAGCTCTATTACAATGCCGTCTGGGCCAGCTGCTTTGTTTCTATTCAGTTTAGCCTTGCAGCTTCCACTTCGGACTTTAATATTTCCAGTCCGTCCTCATCTTTGCGTATTACTGGTTGCTCTCTCTTGTTGTGGAAAAGATCTTCTATATATTCTTCCCATTGCTTGAGTATTTCCTTTTTCTCCAGTATTATCTTTCCATTCTTGGCTTTTATACATCCTGTTGAAGAGCAGGCCTTTTATCCTGTCGGTTCTCTTGTCTCTTTATGTATGTCTTCTTTATTAGTCCTGCTCAGTCTCTCTACCTCTGTGCATTTGTTGTTGAGCCATTCCTCTTTTGCCTGTCTGCATTTGTTCCTTATTTCCTTGTGCAGTTTCCTGTATTCTCTTCCATGTCTTGGCATCATTTTTCGTCTCCTTTGCATCATGTCAAGGATCTCTTCAGGCATCTACTTGTTTTTTCTTCTGAGTCTGATTTCCTTTGGGTGAAACAATATTTGCTGTTGTCACCATCGCTTCCTTTAGTGAGTCCCATTTTGAATGTCCTTGTCCAATTTTTTCTTCATATTTGTTTATCATGCTGTTAGTGAATTCTTTCTGCAGTTTGAGGTCATTCATGAGTGTGTTGTATGTCAGTCTTGGTGCTGTGCTAGGCTTCTTCATTCTCCGAAGTTTTACCCTTAGTTTGCAGATGTCTGGGACATAGTCGCACCCGCAGTCAGCACCTGGGTAGGTTTTACATTGCACCACTGTGTATCTAAACCTCCTGATTATGGTAATGTAGTTTATTTGGTTCTTTGTTTCACCTCCTGGACTCCTCCATGTTCATAGACGTCATGGATGTTCTTGAAATCAGGTGTTAGTTATTACCTGGTCATTTGCTGTGCACCATTGGACCCATTTTTCTCCTTGTTCGTTCTGGACTCCTAATCCAAAGTTGCTGGTCGTGTCTCCTTCCCTCTTTTTGCCTATTTTAGCATTCAAGTCACCCATTATTGTTCTGATTTCTTGGCTCTTGCACTGAGCCTTGGCATTGTCCAGTATGGAGTAGAATGTTTCTATCTCTTCCTCAGTGCTTTGCATTGTTGGTGCATAAGCTTCTATGATAGATATGTTGAAGGGTCTTCCTCTCAGTTTGACCAAGAGGGCTCTCTCTGAAAGTTTACAGTATCCAAGAATGCATTTTCTCACTTCTTTGTCCAGAATTAAGCCGACTCCTTTTTCGTTGCTTTTGCCTCCTGCGTAGATTATTCTGTGGTCATCACTGCTGAGGTCTCCATTGTTTGGCCATCTGGTTTCACATATGCCCAGGATATTGATCTTCAATCGGTCCATCTCCTGCTTGACATTTTCTAGTTGTCCACAGTTGTTGAGTGTCCTAACATTCCATGTCCCTAAAGTAAATCTCTCTTTGTTGCACACAGTCACAGGGTGATGGCCTGGAGACACCTGTTGCTCATGTTGTTCCTTCCCGGGCGAGGAAATAATTTTGGGATAAAATGTCCCCTTTACACCATTGGTGCTAACAGTCGCAGGATGATGGTCAGTTGACACCTGTTGCTCATGCCAAACCTTACCGGAGTTGCTTCCTTTGGAATTAACCCCCTTCACGCTGTTGTGTTTCATATATTTATTGTGAAAAGCCATGATTAAGCAGGGGTAGATAGTGGAGTGGTATCCCGTTGCCTTCTCCACAGTGATTTATTGAGACATCACCTGTAGTTAGCTGGCCGTTGACCCCTTAAGAGTTCTTCTGCTCTTTGTAGGTTTTATTTTATCTTACCAGAATGCTAACATCATCCCCCCCCAAAAAAAACGGTGGTGTATAACAATAAATATTAAGTATGTACTGTATAAGTTGAATTGATTAAACTTGCAGAGGAATATAATGGCCACTCCCCCGAGTAGTACAAAAGAACATGAATGTCTGTAAAATTTAAGATCAGCATTGGCTACCAGTAGTCAAAAGAATGAAATTTCTTTGCATTTTGCAAAGACAAATCTTTTGACTTGCTTTGGTTAACTCCAGAAAAGCTTTAATATACCGATATAACTAGGGGTGGTAGCACATGTTTTTTTTTTTGGTGGGGTAACAGAAGTGGGAGCAGAGACAAGAATGCTATAAATATTTTTACATTAAAGAAAGGAGAGAGAGAAAAAAAAATTACATTGTAAATTCAATGTAAACCTATTCTGATAGAAATTTGAGACAAAGAAAATATGTAAAAAAAAAATAGATATATATATACACATGCACAACATGAACTAGTCGAATTTTTTTTTTAACTAGTCTAAATTATATACTATACAATCATGTTGATCAGCAATAATAAACCTCCAAAAAATTTTTTCACAGCAAATTACTAATAGAAAACAGTCAGAGGACTGAAGGTAGAGAATAAGTCTGTTTTTAGTTTTGATTTTTATCTCCCTGGAAGGGAGACTGGGCTGATTCCTGGAGGTACTGCAATACCAGGCCAACCCGTGGCAAAGGCGGAGCAAGCCCCTAATTCTTCGCCATGTTCCAAAAATCAGTTTAATATCGAAGTCCCCAAATTGGGGACGTATCAGATATTAAGCTGATAAGAACAGATACTACACTTTGATCTTAGCCAAAAGGCCGAGAAGCAATGTTTATTTATTGCGTCAACTTACACAATTACGGCACAAGGCCTAGAGGGGAAGGGGAAACAAAATAGAGGTTGGTCGTGCAGTACGCTATCTTATTCCTAGCTAATTTCATTCGTGACCCAAGCATACGTTACAATTTTTCTCTCTGACCAAAAGAAGTTATCCTTCGACACTCATACTTATCATATACCAGAATACCACAAAACACTCCAGGGAATCTATAAAAAAAACCAACGTCTATAAGAAATTTTTTTTTTTTTTTTTCACAAAAATATATTTAAAATTATTTCCGTGGAATGGCACAGGGGGAAGGGGGCATGATATAACATCCCCAAAATAAAAAGAAACTAAAAAATAAGAACAGAAACATTGTGTTAGCTGGTCCCAACCCACCCACAAAAAACAAAGAGGTCACTGTATTCTGCCTGTCGGACAAAATCAAGCCACACTCTTTCTACTGGGAATGGGGAGGAGCAAAAAAAATTTGGGTTGGGAATGAAAAAATTCTGATTCAGGCATGACAAAAACAGAGGACAGAATAAATGGGAAATTGGGGGTCACGCGCTGAATCATAACAAAAACAGAGTGCCAGGAAATAGGCCAGGACATACATTCATACACCTTAACTAGGAACACAAATGAGTACTAACCTTAACCATAGGGAGGGTTCCAGAGGAATCCAACCCGATGCGACTTAACAGGTCTAAAAAAGAAAATCAAGGCCAGCCCCAGTCACGTGAACCAGGCTAATCACCCACCTTTCACTGAAAACTGTCGGGTGCAATCGTTTCCAATCAGTTCTAATCTTCATTTTGAGCTGATGCTCAAAATATCTGATCAGATCCTGATGTGAAAGACGACCACCCCGCAAGACTTCCTCCAGACGTGTCGTCCATATCACCATTCGAGCCGTGGCCAGTAGCGATAGAAACACCATTTGCTTCACTCCAGAGTACGGTGGCGACACATTGTCAACAGCGTATGCACGATCAATGAGCAGAAGCTCCCGCGGCGCGATACGAGCAGTCAACTTGCCGACTCGATCCCATAATGGGCAAACGCGCACACAATGGTAGAAGGCGTGGAAGATGTCTCCTTGATACCAAGGTTGCAACGTTCACAGTCCGGCAAATCCGCCGAGCCCAATATGAAACGCAAGTCATTGAGAGACAAGCCATTGCGAGCTAATCGCCAGGTCAAAGAAAACTCAGAGTTGCTGAGATACTCCGATCCTGGCGCCCAAGACCAATGAGAGCGATATTCACCCTCCGTCATGCCGAGCTTCCTCCTGAGTTGATCCTTCGCGACACCCTCCACTAATCCTCGATAGAAGAGCTTCCTAGGCTGTGAAAGGTCACTGGACTGCGGAATGGCCATCAAGGCCTTACGGCATTCTAGAATGAACTTGGATTGCTCCCGAGGCTTACGGCAGCGCCTCGAGATCGGAGGAGTGATAGTGAGGCTCGGGAACATGTCCCGCACTACCCCCGAAAGCAAACCATTGTCCATTAACGCACGTCTAAGGAATGCCAACCTCGAGGCAAGTTTGTGGCTCGCCAAGTGTGGCACCCCCAGACCCCCATTGCACGGACGTTGGTAACAGACACGTTTGTTGACGTGATGTCTGCCTCCTCCCCAAAGAAAGGTGATCAGCAGATGCTCAAGCGCCTCCTCACGCGCCTGACAAAGTGGAAGTACAGACAGCCGGTAAAGGATCTTGGGAAAGAGGTATGTGGCACACACCTCTGCCAAGCCCTTTAAGGACAACCGCCTTCGTTGCCAAATCTCAACCAGCGCAACGACCTTTGCCTGTACTTCAGACCAATTCTTCTCCAACTGCAAGTCTGGACCAAACCAAACTCCGAGGAGCTTGACCGGCCCGTCTGTCCAGTCGAAGGGCCTCGGGAGGGAGATTCCCTTCCAGGCACCTAACCGCAAGCCGGACGACTTGTCGCGGTTAATCTTGGCCCCAGTCACCTGTTCGTACCGTACAAGCGCCTTCTGTACCGCTCTTATGTCCCCGTGAGAAGACACAAAAACCGATACGTCATCGGCGTACACAGAAACCCTGGCTCGAGCGCCTCCACCAGGAACAGCAATTCCACGTAGGGCCGGACTGCACGCCCTGTCCCTTAGCCTGCGAAGGAGGGGCTCCAACGTCAGGACGTAAAGTAAGGACGACAGTGGACAACCCTGTCGGACTGACCTAGACAGCGCGAAAGCGCTCGACAGCTTCCCGTTTACCTGTACCACAGCCGTGGGGGAGCGATACAGGAGGCTAATCCAGCGGCCGAAGTCGGTTTCGAATCCAGCAGCCTGCAGGACAGCCGCCAGGTAGCCATGGTCAACCCTATCAAATGCCTTGGACTGATCTAAATTGATCAGCGCAGCTTGTCCGTCGTCTTCTACTCCCTCTACGATCGTGCGGATCAAGTGCAGGTTGCTCTGAATTGTTCGGCCCTTCACAGCACAAGTCTGATCAGGTCCCAACAGAGACTCGGCAACTAGCTGCAAGCGATTCGTCAGGATCTTGGCCAAAATCTTTAACTCTGTGTTTAGCAGAGTTATGGGCCTGTAATCGTCTAAATCCCTCCCAATATTCTTGCCTTTTCTCAAAAGCGTGACCACACCCCTGGTGAACCGATTGGGGATGGACCCCTGCCGGAACCAGTTGTTGAACACGACAGTCAAGATCGGGACAAAAATGTGCGACAGCTTCAAGTACAATTCATAGGGCAAACCATCCAAACCCGGCGACTTGCCTCTACCGACCGTCTTCAAAGCCGCGTAGACTTCGTCCTCCGTAATCTCTCCCTTGCAGCTAGCCGCTTCAGCCGGCAAAAGCCGGGGAAAGTCAACCAAATAGCTGCGAAACTCCTCGTCACGGAGACCAGGCTCCTTGGTAAACCGGTGTTCAAAATGCCTCGCACATGCCATCGGTCGACCTTAGGGTGTGTCCATCCGGGTCTCGTATTTGTCGAATATACCGATCGCCGTTCCGACGAACTTCTTCCCAATGCAATGAAGCGCCCATGCTCACAGCTTCAGAAGACATCTTGGTTAACTTATGTCTAACTAACTGACCCATGTAACGACCGCTAGTCGACCGCTCAAGGGCCTCCTTAGCTAAGGCTATTTCTAGGGGATCACCGCCAGCCTCCGCCCGGGAAAAGTTATCTCTAAGTGTCTTCGACTTCTGAGCCTTATCTAGGTTGAGCTGTTGGCTGTATTGAGTGGCGAAAGACCTAATACTATCCTTAAGTCTAGCCCACCACTTATTCCCAATGACTCCCCCAGTTAACGCCCGCTGAACTACGCTAATAAGCTGGCATTGAAAATCCCGCCTGTCCAGTAAGGACTGGTTGAACTTCCAGTAGCCAGCCATATTAGGCCTAAATTCTAACACCACACGGGCACAAACGAGTTTGTGGTCTGTGTAGCCTAACCAGTGGAACGTCGGGCATTCTAAGAAGTCTATGTCGGCTTCTCTCACTAACACTCTGTCAAGGTAGCTAACCACCTTGGTAGAGGGCCAACTATTCGCCCACGTCCACATGTTCCCGCCCGGATGATTGACCTGGTATCTATCGACAAGACCATAATTGCCGATCAGATCCACCAGGCTGCGATCACCACTCCTCCCTTTAGCGCTCCACCCTCTATCCAGCTTGGGGTCCAGGACGGCATTCCAGTCCCCCACTAGAACTAATCGTTTGGAATCGACCAGGAAGGGCCCTAACAGACGGAAAAAGTCAACACGCTCACCTTTGTCGTTGGGCGCATACACCACGATCAGACGAAACAACTTGCTGTTCACTGCAATATCGGCCACGATCAGCCGGCCTTCGGCACCATGATGGACAAGGTCGACCCTCGCATCCAGGGTACGCTTCACCAGCAAAGAAACACCTCTGGCTAGCCGGTTCCCATATGTTGAATAAACGACAAAGTCGTTCGCCAGCACACAGGCATCGACGTCGCAAACAAAGTGCGTCTCTTGGATCGCGGCAACATCCACACCGAACGACAAGAGGTCACGAAGCAGGCGGGACGCCTTACCCCGATCCCTCAGGCCGTTCGCATTCACAGTAGCCAGCTTGATAGACATTTCTTAGATCTGAAAGTTAAGACAGAGCAATTAGTCGCATACCGGTCGGAAATCCCTGGCAGTTAGGACCCCGACGGATTGTCCCAGGGAGCCTGTACCAATGTCGGACGTAATCCGTCCGCCAGAGACAATACCGCCGACGTCCGTGGGGTAAATTAGTTTTAATGTCCTATATAAGCAGGGGGGGGATCAAAACGGGGACCCTCCCTGCACAAGATTTGGACATTTTTTGCAACTCAGGTGTGTTGCGAAGACACATTGCTATTTTGGGAAAAAGTTTTTCCGCCCATTCTATATGGTCCCAGACCCGCAGATTTCCTCCTGTGCACCGCACAAGGGCAATGACGCCTGGGGAAAGTTCCTGGGATCCTCCGTGGATAGGTCGTTGACCGCTTGTAGTTTGTAGAGGGGTTTCAGTAGAGTGCGTCTTTGCGCACTGTATTGACTGTATGTGTGTTCTTCCACTTTCAAGAGGTCTTCCCCCTGGGGAAGCGATTTTTTTCTTTTTGGCCCTTGATGCTGTGGGAGTGGGTTCAGGTGCCGGGGATGGGGTGCGTGATGGAAGTGGGGTCAAATGTACAGTGGGGGATTGGGTAAGTTTGCAAGGGGAGGTGGGAAGACTTCTCGAAGTCAGGGATTTTAGCGGTGTGAGCTGAAAAATAGGGATCTGGGAAGGTCTTTGTGGGGATGAAGGATAGCTTCTCGTTTTAACAGCGTAGGAGAGTTTTTGGGGAGTGGTGGGCACTGCCGCTGCTTTGTCGGTCCTTTCCTCGCTCCTGCTTTTTCGGAGCGCCTTCGGGTTGTTTTTGGTTTCTTCCTCCTCCTCTCTACCTCGTTTGAGAGAGGAAGAGCGTGTGGTCTCCTGCTGCGTGTCCTTTGGTTGCTTCTTTTGGGGCGTTGAGCCCTTTTTCGGACGTGGGTCCTTTGTGGGTGTTGTTTGTTGGGTAGTCTTTTGTGGGACGTCCTGTTTGGCTTGAGTAGCTGGTGGTGACTTCGGTGTAGGCGACTTTGGAGAGGGCTTCTTTTGCTCTGCAGTTGGTGTTTTGGCTTTTTTGCCCACCGTCTGCCACTCTCCGTCCTTTGGTTTGTTCTTGGGTTGCTTTGGAGCCGGGTTTCTGGTTGGGCATGCTTTTGCTACGTGGTCGGTTGCGCCACACGCCCAACAGCATGGTCTCCTTCCCTCCACCACGACGTAGATGGAACGGCCTCTGCAGGTAAGGATGTTCGGTATGGTGGTAAACTCCTTTCGGGTTACAGTCACCTGCAGGGCGACATCGCCGGTTTTAAATCCTGACTTTGACAGGATGGAGGATACTTCCGCCACACGGCCATACTGGGAGAAAAAGGCTCCTACATGGTCCTCAGAGATGTCCATGGGGATGCCATGTAGGGTGATTTTAGTCTTTCTCCTCCCCATGTATTCCGTTTGCAAGCTTAGCTTTGTGGTGGCTAATGCCATGCTTGCCAGCTGCTTGGCTTCTTCTTCCGTTTCCAGCAGGACGTCCCACATTGCATGGCTCCTCCTGGCGACTGCCTTTGCTTTTATCTTCAGGATCTTTATGTTGTCCTCGATTGTGTCCCTGTTTACTCCGACCCGAGAAGCGATATTATTTACTCTTCTCCCCCACTTGAGAGAGATGTGACACAAGGTCTTTTTTTTTATGTGGGGACCCTGAGCGCGAACGCCCAGGTACTGGTCAAAACATTACCTATCCAGTGGATAGGTTCAGAACTGGTCTTAATTGGTCATTACGCTCCCCAGCCAAAAGGCCGAGAAGCGATATTATTTATTTACTCTTCTCTGTAGCGGACGAAGCGTCCTATTACTAATTTATGTTTAACGAGTCGACTCGGCGTAACATGTGGCCAGGATTTGAAGTAGGATTTTAGAAAGAACAAAAAGGCGAATGTAACCAGAAAAACAATGTATTGACAAAGGTTACATGGGGTTGAGAAAGCATGCATGAGAAAGTGAAAAGGAAAGAGTCATTCCACTTCGTCTGTTCGTAGAAACAAAATAAGATGTATGAAGTTCTTTTCTTTAGCTGAAAGAAAGGTTTGTACAATCGTTAAGATTATCGTAAAGAGTTCAAAGTTCAAATCCTTGATGAAGAAAGGCAGACAGAAGACAAAGTTCTGTGTCTGTGTGTGCGTTGAGTAGAGAGAGAGAGACTTACATGCGAATGTAGCAGTCGGTGGATTTCTACTGACGAAGGTTGGAAAAATTGTGGATTTACGTGTAGTAAGTTATTTTATGTAAAGTCCTGTTTGAATGAAAGTTAATGTGCATAGTGTTAATGTAGGAGAAGAAAAGTAAAAGAAATTTTGCGCCACTAATTGCTACACGCAATTAGTGCGCGTGTGTTTGTGTGAGTTAGGAAGACATGTTTTCTCTTGTCCCGGGACGAAATCCTAACTAGTGTACCACGTGCTGTTTTCCGTTTTTATTAGCATCGTTTTTGGCGAGAACCAGTCATCACGTGGAAACCCGAGTGACCATGCGTGTGTGTGTGTGTGTGTGTGGGTGTCAATGTATGAAACCCTACATCTCCCCCACTTGAGAGAGATGTGACACAAGGTCTTTTTTTTTATGTGGGGACCCTGAGCGCGAACGCCCAGGTACTGGTCAAAACATTAACTATCCACCGCAGTGGATAGGTTCAGAACTGGTCTGAACTGGTCTTATTTTGGTAATTACGCTCCCCAGCCAAAAGGCCGAGAAGCGATATTATTTACTCTTCTCCCCAACTTGAGAGAGATGTGACACAAAGTCTTTTTTTAATGTGGGGACCCTGAGCGCGAACGCCCAGGTACTGGTCAAAACATTAACTATCCACCGCAGTGGATAGGTTCAGAACTGGTTTTATTTTGGTAATTACGCTCCCCAGCCAAAAGGCCGAGAAGCGATATTATTTACTCTTCTCCCCCACTTGAGAGAGATGTGACACAGTCTTTTTTTAATGTGGGGACCCTGAGCGCGAACGCCCAGGTACTGGTCAAAACATTAACTATCCACCGCAGTGGATAGGTTCAGAACTGGTCTGAACTGGTCTTATTTTGGTCATTACGCTCCCCAGCCAAAAGGCCGAGAAGCGATAAATACAATTATAAAATTTATTTGTAAAAGCTTTTCGAGTCTAAAATGATTTTACTTTTTATTTAGACAATTTCAAAAAGTTATTTTCAAATTATTAGATTTAAAACCTAAAACAAACCTAAAAATAAGCAGATAGTTTAATGATTGTAGCGGAAGTACACAACACTCAGGTATTCCGCAGCAAACACGATTAGGTTTGGTGGTGTCATGACATTTTTGAAACATTGCTTTTAAAATTACTAAAACAAAAACAAAAAAAGAAACAAAACTAACTAAATAAAAACACATGAAGAAAATATTTTTTATATAAATATTTATTAATGGTCTCGCTATGAGAATATCTCGTTCGCTTTAAGAAGATTTTTGTTTTGATCACATTTTTTTTTTTAATCATATCACCCCGAGCAAGGCGGTAACGCCACTGATGTGCAGGGGGCTACATAGGAGTGAAAAGATTGGAAAAGAGAAAACTGGAAACCTGTTCAATAGACGTGGCTGGAGATGACATCCGATCAACATGCCTGCTGTTTTCTTGATCCTAAAAATAAAATTCACCTGCCAAACACATGCGACTTTTTCTAACAATTAAATAATCGGATACGGAAAAAAAATTACGATAAGCATCGTGATCAGTAATAATCTGAATCTTTACAATAAATTAAATATTCAAAAATAATTTTTTTTACTACACATAAATGATAAAAAGAAAGAACCTCGATTTGGAGTAAAAATGGTTAGCAAAAAAAACCATTGCAATTTAGTAGTAACTTCGATCCTCACCGAGTGCCCCGTACTTTCGGCCTAGTGCTACATCTAAGCTGCGCTTAGAAAAATCACCATAAATAATAATATAAAAAACGGGTAAAAAGAAAGAGTAAATTAAAAATCTTGAGCATGCCGTGTGTAAAATATTTAAAAATCGCATTCGTTTATTTAAAGTTTAAGTTTTTTTGTTGTTTGTTTTTAATATGAAATTATAAAAATTACAATTTTATAAAAAGATATTTCCTGAAATATTTTTCATTTTAAAATTCCAAGCTAATAATTTAAATAGAAATATTCTAAGCAAAAAAAAATACTTTAGCAAATTTCAAGCCAAAAAAAAAAGTTGATAAGCATTTTTTTGTCTCCTTATCAGTAAAATAAATGTTTTTTTTTTTTACAACGATCTCACTTTTTTAGCCGTTCAAAATTATTACAGGAAAAGATGTAATTTATTCTGATTAAAAGATAGAAACATATCTTCTTGTCTAATGCATTAGTTGCCGATAAAACAAATGCTGATGATGAATATATATTAAAAAAAAAAACTATCTATCAAACTTTTTCTGAAATGTCTTTATATTTTTTATTTTACTATTTATTTACAGCAGATTTTCACGGCAGGGGGAACTGGTTGACAAAAATTTTAAAAAAAGATTTTGATTTATGATTAAAAAATAATTCTCCAAGGAACTGACTTTAAAACTTTAACCAAAAAAAAAAAAAAAAATTAACTTTTAACTTAAACGATAGAATGAATTTCTTAAAATTTCATAAAAATTGAAAGAATTTTTTTTTTTTTTGTGGGTATGAAAGTAAAAAAATAAAAACAAAACTAAAGCATTTAAATAAATTGATTAGAATCATTTCCCCACCTTATCAGTGAAGAACGAGTAACTGCAAAAGTTTCATTTAAAAAACTTCTTTTTAATTATTAATGTTTTTCACAGCAAAAAAGCAAAATTTTCACGTACATATTTAAAATCCGACGTTGACGTCAGAAAAAAAAGTTTTTAACCAAACATTTGACAATAATTAAAAATCGAACTGTAATGCAAAAATAAACTTACAGTATATTTTTTTTCATGTGCAATAATATGTAGTTATTGAGTAGTTAGTCTAAGCAATAAACCAGAACAGAATTCCACAAGCATGAAGTACAAGAGGAGGAACTCTTAGAATAGAACTTGTGGTTCCATCTATCTATTTCAGCAGTAAAATAATGAGACCTAGTTGTCAACCTAGTAGTACACTTAAATTTATGCAGTCTAGGTACCAAGTAGGAAAGCTCATTAAAACAATTACCATGAAAATATTGATAGAAAAGACCATATAAGTTAAGTACATTTTGTATTTTTGGACGCATTTCAGGGAGTCTTTTTCTATATGCCATGTACCATCAGGACGTGGGTGATCATGGCTCTCTGCTTCCATACCTTTGTCTCTCTTGGTAACATTTATTTTTTTATCATCCCCACCAGCCCCTGTTCTACGATCCATTTACACAACCTTGTTTTGTAGGCTACTCATTGCTTTCTTCTATCCTTTAATATTTCCTGTGAGTATTTAATTCGCCAAGTCCTCTTTCCTCATGTCTCCTAGAAATTTCAATTCTCTTTTGATTCTAAGTATAAGCATTATTTTTGTTTTCATTTTCTGTAAAACTTTCTCATTACTTACATATTCAATCGCTAATATTCTCAGCATCCTTCTATAAAACCACATTTATGTTGACTCAAGCCTCTTCTTCCTCTGTGAGATTGTCCAACATTCCCTACTATATAGGATTGATTGATATTTCAGAACAGTTTAGCACTCTTTTCTTGTTTCTAATAAAATATTCTTGTTTCTTAATACTTCGCTTAGCTTTTGTAAGGCATCTTTTTCTATTTCAAATTTTAGTTTTACATTTTGTATCCACTTTTAAAACACTACACAGATAATTAAATACTCATATTTGTTTGAATTTGATATCTCCAAATCTGCAGTTCCTACCTTGGGATGTTCTTCTTGCTGACAACCACACATTCTGTCTTCTTACAACTGATGTTTAGTCCTTTCTTCTCCCTTTCCTTTACTACATTCACTGGGAGTTCCTCTCTCCACCTGATATCAACATTCATCTGCATATCTTATGATGTTAAGAGTGTGTCCACTATAATAAATCCTAATAGAACTTCTAGTTCTTTTATGATTGATTACCTTGCTGTAAGGTAGATTAGAATCAAGCAGGTACAAAAATTTAAATACCTGGGAAGTGTTATAACAGAAAACGGAAAGTGTGACACAGAGATCCAAAGGTGAATTGGCATGGTGAAGGAAGCATTCCAGAAGTTGAGTAAGGTATTAAAAAACAAGACAATTTCACTAGAAACTAGGAAGAGAGTACTGGATTGCTACGTGCTGTCTGTCCTTCAATATGGCAGTGAATGCTGGACAATACCATCAAAGATGAAGCAACTGAAATGTGGTTCTACAGAAGGATGCTGCGGATATCATGGATTGAGCATGTGAGCAATGATGAGGTCTTGGAAATGATGGAAACAAAAAGGAAATTAATACTGAGCATCAGGAAGAGACAGCTGAAGTTCCTGGGACATGCAATGAGGAAGGAGGGCTTGGAGAATCTGATACTAACAGGCCAGATAGAGGGGAAAAAGAGACAGGGGAAAGCAACGGATAATATATTTGAAGGACTTAATCAGGTAGATGATGGAACGAGGATTACATGTAACAGGAGAAGGTGTGCTCAGAGTCACCAGGAATAGGGAAACGTGGAAGGCCATGATCGCCTACGTCCTGAAGGGACAAAGCACATAGAAGAAGAAGGTAGATTAAATTCAATGAGAAGACGCATCTTATGCCCCTTTCTATTTTTTTTGTATTTGCTGATTTCAATTTTGTAACTATATGCAGCCAGTTTTTTTTGTCTGTCTGCTTTTGTTTTTATTTTTTTTAATTTTTTATTTTTGTGTATTTTATTTTGTTTTATATTTTTGTATTTTGTGTCTTTTTTAATCCCACTGTTTCACTTGTACTCTCCACTCTTCTTCAGGCTTTTTTTTTTAATGCTCTTCGATCATGTGCTTCTTCTTTCATACATACGAATTTGCACGAGATACTAGATTAGCATACATTTTGCTATTTTAGATACTAGATTAGCATACATTTTGCTATTTTAGATACTAGATTAGCATACATTTTGCATACATACGAATTTGCATACATACGAATTTGCACGAGATACTAGATTAGCATACATTTTGCTATTTTAGATACTAGATTAGCATACATTTTGCATACATACGAATTTGCATACATACGAATTTGCACGAGATACTAGATTAGCATACATTTTGCTATTTTAGATACTAGATTAGCATACATTTTGCATACATACGAATTTGCATACATACGAATTTGCACGAGATACTAGATTAGCATACATTTTGCTATTTTAGATACTAGATTAGCATACATTTTGCATACATACGAATTTGCACGAGATACTAGATCCTACCCTTTTACAGTGAAACCGATAAAATGCAGCCGTAACTTCTACTCCAACAGTTTCTTTTCTCGCACTTCCCGACTGTGGAATTCTCTTCCAAACGATTGCTTCCCCGACGGCTACAATCTCCAGGAGTTTAAATGTAAGGTCAATACACACCTCCTAACACACTAACCTGCTCCCATTCTATCAAACACTCTTCCCATCTGCCCGACCCTCATCCTCGCTATCCTTACTCATCTGTTACCTTTCTCCTGACATTCCCTATGTCTATCCACTCCTTCTATTTACCTTCCCCTATGTAGCCCCATGCGCAATAGTGGCAGTGGAATGCCTTGCTTGGGGTGAGATGATTAAAAAAAAAAAAAAAAAACATATCACATGTAGTGCTTGTGAGTTGGTAATTGTAATATTAGCATTTTCCCTATAAAGAAACATTTAACAATCATTATTAATTAAGCAGCCTACTATCATGAAATTTATAAACTCTTACTATTAAAACAATTTTTTCATAAAAATAGGCTTCTCAAGTTCATTGTTATTTCTCTTTGCAGTATTGGTGAGTTTTCTTTCTACCCATTTCCTTGAAGTAGTATGGAATAGTGTTATGTCATGAGTAAGAATAAATAACTCAACAACAGGAATAGGTTAATTGTTGTATTCCGTGAAAATAGTATTTACAAAGGTTATTAGTATCCAATACAAGAATAAAGGTTAATCGTCTCAACCGTCGTAAGACGTAGTATGAGCAATGGTTACTTCCGGGTCGTCACCGGAAGTCTACGACTGACTTGTCGATCGGCTGCTCGGCACACTCTCCTACGTAGATGCCACCATTACTTTACATAGTAATGGAATAGTCCATTATAGCCGAATATGCGCGGGTGTCCCAACAAATAGCAATATCATTTTTATTTATTTATTTATGTTTTAAGCCTATCACTCCCAGTGGAGCATAGGCTATAGATGACCCCTCACCATCACCCTCTGTTTTGGGCTGGTTTGTTTTCATCGATGCTTCTGTAGCTTTTTTTTTTTTTTTTTTTTTTTTTTTTTTTTTTTTAGATGTAGGGGTTTTAACCATACACAGACCCCTTTATCCTCCAGACAAAGTAGTCCACCGCCAGGCTGGTTTTGAATTTTAAAAAATTTTTCCTTCTCCTAAATCAGTTGCCACCCAAAGCTATAGAACCTGTTTTTCTATTTAGCCATAACAGGCAGGAGAAGAGATGGATTCATACCTATTCCAAGGGTATTAACATGTAAGTGAATATAATGAACTTGACTGGAATTGAACTCAGCTCTTTGATTACTCAATCTGAGCTGTTATCCATTACTTTACCGTATCTCTTCAAGTTACATGTGCTATCCATTTTAGTTGTTGCTGCTGTTGAAAGTCCTCAAGTGAAATGGTTTCTGTTATGTGATATAGTCAATTGAATTTTAATTGAAGTAGTGTGGAACATCAATATCTTGATTTTATCATTGTTTTCTCTTTGAGTTACATGTGCTATTCATTTTAATAGTTGCTGCTGTTGAAAGTCCTCAAGTGATGGTCCCTTTTTAGTGATTTAAGCAATGAAAAGAAAAAAATATTAGAAACCATCCCCCATTTGAAATCCTCTCAACTTGTCAAAAGACAATAAAAAAAATGGTTTTATTTAATGTCAAGGAAATCGTATCTAATATAGATTCTGTCTTTTGTTTTCCTTTACATCAATTGTTTTAAGTTGTCTGACATTCTCTGAAGCGTACTTGTGGGAATGAAGGAGGTGGAATAAAGCTAATTAATTAAATCAAGCCTTGAGTCCAGGGCAACTTGGTTCACATGTTCACGATCAATTTGTCTTTTTATTTTCTTAATTGAGGCACTTGACATTTCATTCAATGACAGGGGGAGTATTTTCAAAGTTTTCTTGTGGTAGACTTAGCCAAAATCTCCTGGTAGTATTGCCCTCGTAGTTGTCAGGTTGAAAGCAATAGTCATCGAATGAATTATACGTTTAGATGGTTTTCTAAGTGTAGCTTAGATGTGGCACAAGGGCTGAAAATATGGGGAACCCAGTGAGTATCAAACTCTCTATTCACTTGTAATTGATCTAGTGAGACAAATTCATTACCCATTGTTGCAAATGGTGGGAAGGAAAAATGTAGAGATTAGGCCTGTATAAATATCAGAAGATTAGGGTCAAAATCCATTCCACCTTGCAATATAAATGACGTGAGGAAATATCTGTTTCAGTCAGTTGGGCTATAGAACCCAATCTGTCCTGGTATTCAATCCATTTATCGATATCAGTTAAGTGCCATACGTAATACACACTTGGGCGATCATGTCTCGAAAGAGACATGACTGACTCGACAAGATTTTCACACAGTAGGTTGCCATTACTTTCTGCAGTAGATTGGTTGCCAACCAAGGATATAGAATCCAATCTACCTTTCTATTTAACCTATAGCTGGAGGGAGAAGTGATGGATTAATATCTTTCCCAAGGGTATTTGCACATAAGTGAATGAAATGAATTCAAATGGAATTTGAACCTGGAACTCTGTTTTCTTATCCCAAGCTGATATCCACTGCACCACAACACACACCTGATATTTATTTACAGAAACAAAATACAATAAATTTAAACGAATGCATGATGATTTGTCTTCAGTGGGTCGAAGATTTCAGTGATTTTATTAGAAATGATGCTCTGATTTTGATCTTTTGCTGTTTCAGGTTTGAGTTGTATGAAGTTGTTGTTTGACTTTGTATTCCATGTCATATTTCCTTGGTGTGGTAATTCATATGTATTGTTCAAATTTTGATGAGATAATCTCGTGGTCTGATTGTAAGAGATGGCACCAGTATATTCAGTGTAGGGTTTGATACATTCACACCCACACACACACACACATGGTCATTCAGCATTCACATGATAACTTAGTTCCCGCGTAAACGCATGCCGATAAAAGCTGTAAATGTCACGTGGTACGCATGTTAGGATTTTGTCCCGGGCAAGAGCAGACATGTTTCCCTAACTCACACAAACACACGCGCACTAATTGCGGGTAGCAATTAGTGGCGCAAATTTTTATTTCTCACCAGCATGCACACACAACACTAAAAAAAACTCCAATTGGAAACAGACATTTACACTATGCACATTAACTTTCATTCAAACTGGACTTTACATAAAATAACTTTCTATCGAACATTTTACGTTTCTGTCCAGACGAAAGGGAAAAGAACTTTTCTTTCCTTACTTTTATGCATGCTGCCAACCCTATGTAACCTTTGTTAATATATTGTTTTTCTGGTTACTTTCGCCTTTTCATCTTTCTTATTTCCTGCATTATTTCATGACCCAAGTTACGCCGAGTCGATTCGTAAATATAAATTAGTAAGGGATGTCATCGCCCTCTACCTGCAGCATAGGCGTTTGTCTGTCTGTGTGTTTCTTTCTCAGTCTTTCCGCTGTCTGGGTCTGTTTCTTAAATAACTATGCGTAGACTCCCTGACAGGATTTTGGGTTTAAGCAGGAAACTATTTCATTGGTTAGCATGGATGAGAATGTTTAAAGATACTGGTGTCTCTTGCTATGTGAATGTTTTATAGGTGTTTGTGTGTATAGAAGGGTAGCAATACCATAACACTACATGAATTATAGAATCTTCAAAATACAAGCTTTCCTTTCAATGTTGATTAAAAAAAAAACAAAGTAATGCAACATGCTTTTGTTATGAGGATGCATTTATATGTAAAAATAATATTAATAATGTATAAAAAGTCATAGTAATGGATTCTATTGAGTCCTAAGTGTCATTACAAAAAAGTTTTAATTCAGGAAGTAGTCGTAAAAATAGAGAAATTTGGAATAGAACATTTTGAAAAATTGTTGAATGTTCCAGTAGAATCTAGAGAGTTCAAAAGATTCTAGAAGTATGCAAATTAGGTGTTAGCCCCTATAAAAATAGGTTTTGGGCAGTGAGTAGTTAGTTGTTATCAGGGTTTGCTGTTGTTATCAACTTGGGTTGTGAGTCAAGGATTTATATCCAGCCAAAAGAATCTGTAAGAAAAGTTGCTGACGAACTAAAACCTGAAAGAGAACCTCATGGAACTATTTGGGTAAATACATATTTTTGACCCTTTCATTGACCAAACTAATAATTATTCCTTATATACACATTTAAGGATTTCCAAAAAGTATAGCACTTAACTTCTACACCAACTTAACTGGGTAAAGATACTTGACACCTTACCTTTCCTTTCTTTCCTGTAACACTCGTCAGTAGTAAACTCTATGTTTCTTGTTTTGAATGCAACAAAAATTGTAAATTTGTAAATATTTTATTTGGTGTGTTTTGTAAATTAAATATTTTTCTGTGATTTATCTTTGAGTTTTGGTCAATCATTTTTTTCTTTTGTTACAATTAACACGTAACACTTTATTGTTTTTGTGTGTGTGTTTTTTTTTTTTTTAACAACAAAGTAACGCAACATGGGATGTGCTTTGTAATGCAGTGAATATTCACTCGGAATGAGAAATCAGAGAGCCGAGTTCGAATTCCAGTTGAATCCATTGCATTCATTTACGCGCAGATACCCTTGGGAAAGGTATTAATCCATCTCTTCCCTCCAGTTATGGGTTAAATAACAGGACAGATTGGGTTCTATAGCCTTGGTTGACAACCAGTTACCGCAGAAAGTAATGGCAATTAACTGTGGGATAATCTTCTGCCCAGTCAGTCATATTTCTTTCTAGACATGATCGACCAAGCGTGTATCACGTTTGGCACTTAACTAACTGAATGTAACATGATTTGATATTTTCTAAAATCAATCAACTGTTTTTTTGTAGGTGCTTCTTGTGTCAAATGATTTAATGGAAGATAGACTAATTGACTTTTGCTACAGAACTTGATCCCTACTTGGTCAGTCTGTCAGTTAAGTGCCATACATGATACACGCTTGGGCGATCATGTCTCAAAAGAGACATGATTGACTGGACAGAAGATTATCCCGCAGTAGGTTGCCATTACTTTCTGCATTAGACTGGTTGCCAACCAATGCTATAGAACCCAATCTGTCATAATGGGAGAGAAGAGATGGATCAATACCTTTCCCAAGGGTATTTGCGCATAAGTGAATGCAAGAAATTTAACTGGAATTCAAACTCAGCTTCTTGATTTTTCATATCCCATACAAAATTCAGTAATAAGTTAACCAACAAGGCTATACATCATTTGTTTATATTTCTGAGATGAGGTATTGTAACTGTTTACACTATTTGTAATTGTTCGGACTATTGTCCTGATCTTTATTGCCGGCCCTTGTACACTCCAGCCTTCTACACGTGATATTTTTTTAGAATTTCAAACCAAACCCTTTATTTAATTCATGGAGTAGAGAAGAGAAACTTGGACGTGAAGAGAACAAAATTTACCAGCACGAATTAACTAAAACTGAGACATCCAAAGGCATGTCATATGGACTGGGTGCAAGAGAGAACCCAGACAAGAAAGACATAGTGTGAGAAGTTAAGAAACATTGAGACGGCCTCTAATAAGTATTGGAAACTGTAGAGAGAGAGAGAGAGAAAAGAATCAGTTAGTATAGAACTTAGTTACATCTAACCAGTTCAACTGTAAATTGATGAGATCTTGTTACTAATCTAGTGCTTAAATTCATTAAGTCTAGGTACTATAACTCATCTAATCAATTACCACAAAAGTATTTATAGAAAAGACACAGGGTAGCAACATTATGGGGGTGAGAAAGTCACTGAAGATGAGATGCCATGTCAGGACCAATAATATTGCCAATTCTTCTTTATATCCGATCAAGAATCTCAAAATATATAGTAGGGGTGCCAGATCATATGTGGCAGCAATGTTCAAAGCATGGACGAATGATAGACTTATAGATATGTAAGATAGATTCTGGAGAGAAATATTGTCTAGCATGACACAGTGAACCAACTTTCTTAGCAGACCTAGTCTTTTTACTTCATGTCAGCCAAGCATGTTAGTCTGAGAAGGTGCCACAAGTCGCTGACCCAGAGGTTAGCATCAGCCATGCTGATGAAAATCAGAAAAGGTTCTTTTTTTCATGATCATTTATAGGAATCACCTTTCCTTGAAGACATTTTAACCTTTAGCACTAATACTACTTCCTTTTCTACTGCATTATCAAGGCCATTCAATTGCAGTATCATTATTGTTAACTAGCAGTATAGCCCGGCGTTGCTCGGGTGTAATGAAAGCTTTAAAACTAATCCATGGTCCTGAAGCTCAGACTCAGTCCCAAAAATATTTGAAATAATAAACTGATTGCGATAATTTACCAATCGCACCTAATAAACTAATTGCGACAATTTACCAATCGCGCGCGCGCGTGTGTGTGTGTACTAGCAGTATAGCCTGGCATTGCTTGGGTGTAATGAAAGCTTTAAAACTAATCCATGGTCCTGGAGCTCAGATTCTTTCGACGTTGGCACGAAAGACTAAAAAGCAATAGTTGTTTCCAGTTAAAGCGAAACCGTAAACTGAAAGAAAAATGAATGGATGTAAGTCAAATTTTGATTTCCTGGTATCGATATCAAATAAGTTTTTTTTCGTCGTAAACTGAATTTTGAAGGCTAAATAAGCCCTCTGAGTAAATGGTATCATGGCTGAGACTAAGAACTATGATTATACCTACTTAGAGCCAAACCCGAAGCAAAAACTAAAATAAAAGGGCTGAAAAATAGACATACAGGTAGATAAACAGACACACACACACAAACATCTTGCCTTTTATATATATATATATATATATATATATATATATTATCGATTTTCTGCACTATTGTAAGAACTGCAACCTTGAAATTTCTGAATATCGTTTTTTATGCCTTTGTCTATGAGTGTTTGATTAAAATTGGACCACTCCTTCTATAACCTGATTTTTTTGATTATCGATATTTATCCGGGTTACCTTGACACAAAACCTAGCTAAGAACACTTGCAGATGCTTATAGTACAACTGTGTAAATATTCAAGAAAATCGGTTCAGCCGTTTTGGAGTCTATAGGTAACGGACACACACACACACACACACACAGACAAAGTTCCATTTATAAATAAGTTTAGATTTCACTATTTTCTGTTGCCATAGCAGGATATGACACATCTGTAAATTCAAACACATTAGTATTCAGAGATCACTCACCTTCAGTGCCAGAATAAAACTTTTGTACAGCATATGAAGTCACATATTTGTGATAATGGTTATATAGGATGATATTGTCTCACTTGTCATATCTTAGTTTTGAAAGATTTTTAAAACAAATGAGTTATCCCACATTAAAAACGTTATTGTTAGTAAGAGCTAATTCTTCTTTTTGAGGAAGCCAAACTATTCATAGAAAAAATTCTTCTTCCCAAAATGAAGCCAGTTATAAGGAAACATTTTCTTTTAGTAAAACCTTCTTTCTTAATTAAAACAGTAAAATCCAATTAATTCTTCGAAAAACAGTATTCTCTTTTAGCTAAATCCTGTTGTCTTTTTTTTCTCTTTGTTAAAGCTAATTCACTCCAAGTAAAACAGCTGAATATTAACTGAAATCTCTTGTTGTTGAAACAACGGCCATTTTTGGTTTCATTTTCATTTCCCCAGTTTCTCTTACTGAAATACAATAAGCCAGTGATATCTTTTGTCTGCAAGACGAAAAAGCTTCAAGCTAGAATTATTTATTTCTCCATCTCGCTGATATAGATCCTGAGGTTATTTGTATCTTATTTCATGAAGTTTGCTATTAATTTCTCACTTCTCTTCTTGCATTGCATTTCGTCATTGTACCTATACTTAGCACATACTAATAAAGTGAAAAGACTTATCTACTAAGCTTTATTTGTTCTTGTACATGGATATAGTAGTGTAACAATAAAAGAAAGCTAAATTCCCTTCACTAACAAGTCAGTTTGAGGGAGGAGTTTGCCAACAAGCATTCTGCTTGACTTTGTGGGATGAGGAGTTGTCATTATTTACATTCAGACGAATGTCCTCATCTTTGTTGTTATTATCACCTGATCACCTTCTGCTTGACTTTGTGGGATGAGGAGTTATCATTATTTACATTCAGACTAATGTCCTCATCTTTGTTGTTATTATCACCTGATCAGCTTCTGCTTGAATTTCTGGGATGAGGAGTTATCATTATTTACATTCAGACTAATGTCCTCATCTTTGTTGTTATTATCACCTGATCACCTTCTGCTTGTATTTCTGGGATGAGGAGTTATCATTATTTACACTCAGACTAATATCCTCATCTTTGTTGTTATTATCACCTGATCACCTTCTGCTTGAATTTCTGGGATGAGGAGTTAGCATTATTTACATTCAGACTAATGTCCTCATCTTTGTTGTTATTATCACCTGATCACCTTCTGCTTGAATTTCTGGGATGAGGAGTTAGCATTATTTACATTCAGACTAATGTCCTCATCTTTGTTGTTATTATCACCTGATCACCTTCTGCTTGAATTTCTGGGATGAGGAGTTATCGTTATTTACATTCAGACTAATGTCCTCATCTTTGTTGTTATTATCACCTGATCACCTTCTGCTTGAATTTCTGGGATGAGGAGTTATCATTATTTACATTCAGACTAATGTCCTCATCTTTGTTGTTATTATCACCTGATCACCTTCTGCTTGAATTTCTGGGATGGGGAGTTATCGTTATTTACATTCAGACTAATGTCCTCATCTTTGTTGTTATTATCACCTGATCACCTTCTGCTTGCATTTCTGGGATGAGGAGTTATCATTATTTACAGTCAGACTAATGTCCTCATCTTTGTTGTTATTATCACCTGATCACCTTCTGCTTGCATTTCTGGGATGAGGAGTTATCATTATTTACAGTCAGACTAATGTCCTCATCTTTGTTGTTATTATCACCTGATCACCTTCTGCTTGCATTTCAGAGATGAGGAGTTATCATTATTTACATTCAGACTAATGTCCTCATCTTTGTTGTTATTATCACCTGATCACTTCTATTTGAACTGTGGAAGCCTGGTGGGCTAATGGATAACTACTTGGATTGAGAAATCACTCACTGAGGATTAATTCACTGATCAAATGCCAGTAATGATCTGAATTATAGATCCCATTTTCTGTCTAGGATATGAAGAGACATCCAGATTCAAGTTTAAAAATGTTCGTAAGTCATTGCCAACTGGGTATCACTATGCTGATATTTTCTAAAATTTAAAGAAGTCAAGTTAACATCTAACTCTCGGGCATAATTTTATTATTTGTTAATTAACACCTGACAATAGAGCTTTATTTTACTATCCATCAGTTGACACCTGACAATAGAGCGCTATCTTACTATTCATTAGTTGACATCTGACAATAGAGCTTCTTTTTATTATTCATTAGTTAAAAGTCTAAAAATAGTATCATCTTATTTTTTTCATTGACACTTAACAAGAGAAAGTAATTTATTCACAAGTTAACATCTACAAATAGGACAACATTTTATTTATTACTGAACATCTAACAATAAAGCATTATTTTATTATTTATTCATTGATATTTAAAAATAGTTGTAAACTGCTCATAATTGTGTTTAACTGTATTTTGGTTGATCAATTTGACAAAGGACCGAACTTTCTATTGATGTACCTTGACTAATTGATGACACTATGGTTACTATTCTAAAGAATTGTGTTGATAACAGTTCTTTTACTGGTGATAATAGCAGCCATTGTACTCATCTTGTATCAGCACTGAATTATTTTGCCCATTCTTGTGTTCTGTGGAGGATTTTTCCTCCTCCTTAATGTTAGCATGGTCAGTGCAGTGTTTGTTTTTTTGGCTTTTTCTTTTGTTTACCTTTATTTCAGCAATAATTTTTGTCCCTTTTCTACTTACCACTCTTCTTTTAGTATTTGTCTATATTTCTGAGATGAGGTAGTATTTACACTATTTACATTATTTGTACTATTGTCCTCATCTTTGTTGCTATTTGTATGTCGTTTATTAATAGATCATTCTATTTGTCTATATTTCTAAGATGAAGTAGGATTTACAGTATTTACATTATTTGGACAGTTGTCCTGATTTTTTGTTGCCATTTGTACAATGTTTAATAATAGATCATTCTTTTTGTCTATATTTCTTAGATGAATTAGTATTTACAGTATTTACATTATTTGGACTATTATCCTCATCTTTGTTGGCATTTGTACGATGTTTAATAATAGATCATTCTATTTGTCTATATTTCTGAGATGAGGTAGTATTTACAGTATTTACATTATTTGGAGTATTGTCCTCATCTTTGTTGCCATTTGTACAACGTTTAATAATAAATCATTCTATTTATCTATATTTCTGAAATGAGGTAACATTTACAGTATTTACATTATTTGGACTATTGTCCTCATCTTTGTTGCTATTTGTACGATGTTTAATAATTGATCATTCTCAGTTAAGTGCCATACGTGAAACACGCTTGGGTGATCTTTTGAGACATGACTGACTGGGCAGAAGATTATCCCGCTGTAGGTTGCCATTATTTTCTGCGGTAGACTGGTTGCTGACCAAGGCTATAGAACCCAATCTGTCCTGTTATTTAATCCATAACTGGAAGGAATAGATGAATGAATACCTTTCCCAAGGGTATTTGCGCGTAAATGAATGTAATGAATTAAGCTGGAATTTGAACTTGGCTCCCCGATTTCTCGTTCTGAGCCGATATCCATTGCAACTCAACGTACATCTGTTGAGGTAGTATTTACAGTATTTACATTATTTGAACTGTTGTCCTGATTTTTTGTTGCCATTTGTATGACGTTTAATAATAGATTATTCTTTTTGTCTATATTTCTGAGATGAGGTAGTATTTACAGTATTTGGACTGTTGTCCTGATTTTTTGTCGCCATTTGTACGACGTTTAATAATAGATCATTCTTTTTGTCTATATTTCTTAGATGAATTAGTATTTACAGTATTTACATTATTCAGACCATTGTCCTCATCTTTGTTGCAATTTGTAGAATGTTTCAGCCATTGTACGCTCTGGCCTTCTTCAGGTGCTAGGAATTTCAAACCGAGCCCTTTATTACAATCACTGGGGAATATGAACTCCATTCCTTGCGTAAAGCCTTGATTGGAAGTCGTGAGTTATCTCTCTCTCTAACCCTGCAAGTTACTTGTTCGCCACTGCTGTAGCCTTGTATTGAACTCGCAACTCTAAGAGTCAAGTCAGGAACTAACCAACGTCTATATCCACTGGGCCATGTGTCCTTAAGGACAATGTCTATACCCACTGGATATAGATGTTGGTTACTTACTGTGGCACCTTCTCAGACTAACATGCTTGGCTGACATGAAGTGAAATTCCTAGCATGTGAAGAAGGCCAGAGCATACAATGGCCAAAATGTTGTACAAATAGCAACAAAAATGATAACAGCAGTCTGAATAATGTAAATATTGCACTCTTCTTTTGTGTAAATGTTTTAACCTCGGTTCCTGTCTATCTGGTGCTTGTTGAAAACTGAAAATTTTCTCTAACAATTCTCTTGGTGTTCTGCAAGATGACCAATGTAATTCTCTACTCATCTTTGACAATACATATGACCTTGTTGACTCACTGTCTGAAATTTGGTGGAACTCTGGAACTGTTGATTTGGTTTAACATATATGAAATACATCGTTATAGTTCTCATGTATTCACTCTTAAACCTCACCATACTAAACGGACATACTGTCAATAAACTATCGATCTTCTGTGACATTTATCTTTTCTTCCTGGTGACCTGACAAAATCATCAGTCAAATTAACATATACCAGACAATGATCTTTAGAAACAGGATCGGCTGATGGCTCAAAGTAGCACATCACACATGTGCAGAGTCACATAACCTAGTAGTATAAAAGATTGCACAGGAAAAATACTTGAGAACCAATTGGACAGTGGGCTTGGAGGAATACACACTTCTTTTTATGTTATCAATATATGAAGAGCTTAATTAATGAAAGCCACTTCCCCCACCGACGAAATGTGGCCTCCCTTTGTCTGTTCTATAAATACTTTCATGGCTTCTGCTCAGACAAACTCAAATCATTGATGCCTCCTCAACAAGTGTTTACTCATGCAACCAGATTGGCAACTGGGTCCCACCCATTCACAGTTAGGTTAGCCAAATGCAGACAACAATTCTACTCCTGCAGCTTCTTCTCTCGCACTTCCCGCTTGTGGAACTCGCTCCCTTATTTTTGCTTTCCTGATGGCTACAACCTCCAGAAATTTAAATGCAATGTCGATACTCATCTACTAACCTAGCCCTTCCCCCACCCCGTATATCCTTCCCTTTCTCCCCACCCTTGAAACTGTCAACACACCTGCATTCTCATCTTTCTATTTCTCCTTTCTAATTGGTTTGTACTTCTCTTTCTCTCTCTTCTAATTAATCTTCTTTCAGTTATGTAACCCCCCGTACATCAGTGGCATTTCTGCCTTGCTCGGGGTGAAATGATTAAAAAAAAAAAAAACAAAACTCACCAACCTTAATCCCAAGCCAGATATGGCCATTCACTTGACTAACAAACCAAAAAGTAACTGTGAATCACTAAGTGGGTTAATCACTGGACATAAGGGCATGTGTGATTTTTCTGGTTAAGGAAAATTGAAAACACATCAGTCAACTCAACATTAAATCTTTACTACTGAGAGAAAAAATCTTTTATGCTGTTGAAACTGAGAAAAGGAAACAAACATCATTTGGCAGCAGAAGCTAGCAACTTTGAAAAGAAAGTAAAGAACTAAACCAAAAGAAAAGTGAAATATGAATGAAGAAAAAAAAGTGTATATTTTTTATTTCAGACTGGAAAAAATTTAAGTGTTTTTTTATCTTCATATCACATACACTGCATACACTGCATACACTTTTTTCAAACAGACATGTAACCCTGTATAATTATTGCTTTATATTAAATTTTGTTAAATTATAATCCCAGCTTTTGCTGTTCATCTCAGTGGGTTATTTTCCTTATCTGGGTATTTGACCCTGCAAGAGAAGTGGAGTGGAAAACCTTGGCCATACCTCGTGGCAATTAGGTCATAATAATGGAAAATCTATCATGATGGACAACAAGATAATATCATGAGATCTGATTCTCCACTGACAAGATGATTTTCACAAAAAGTATTTTTCAGTATGACAAAATATTCCCATATATTTAGGTCAACTGATCCAATTCATTTGACCTAATTTTCTGGTTGACCTCCTAAGAATAGAAGAGGTGTGTCAGTATTTTAGGTAAATATTAACATTTTAGATTTTTCTCTGTCAATTTTCATTTAAGACTTGTCATTTTCCCAGTCCACCCAAGGGTTGTAAGGGTTGGGGTTTGCGTGCATCGTTTATACTCACTCTATCTGCAAGTTTAGATTCAATCCTTATTGACTCGTTTCACTGGATCAATTTATCCAAATTCTTCTTCTCTTATGTGCGTTGTCCGTCCAGGATGTACGCGATCATGCCCCCACCTATCTTTCTGTCCCTTGTAGCTTTGAATATCTTTTGATATTTCTCCCAAACCCTGTTCTACCATTCATTTGCTTAAGCCCATAAAGTATATCACATGCTGTTTTTCCCTGTCTTTTTTTCCCTCTAGCCACCCTGTGAGTATCAGATTCCCCAAGCCCTCCTTCCTTATTACGTGTCCCAGTAACTTCAGCTGATTCTTCCTGGTTAAGTAAAAGTTTCCTTTTTGCTTCCAAAACTTTGTGTTACTCGCATGTTCAATCCATGGAATCCTCAGCATCCTTCCTTAGAACCACATTTCTGTTGCTTTGAGGCTTTCCTTTGTCTTTGACAAGACCTATTAATTAGTTCTTTTTAATTTATAACTTGTAACAATGGAAGTAGTAACACACCTTGTCAACCAAAATGCCTATGGGTCACATGTGTTTTTAAAAAAAGTGGTGTTTCTTGGTCTTTCAAGACATGCAAATTTTTATCTATCCATTTTTTTTCTTTTGTGCATGTGTGTGTGGCACAACCATTAACAGCTTCCAAATGTTTCTGTCTATAGAATTTAATTCACAAGGCTTCAGTCAACCTGTGAATGTGATTTCAAGGCAATTTCCAAAGGTTAGGCACAATGGGTATGCATCCAGTAACATTCAGGAGTCACCTCCATGACAAATTGATAAAGAGGTGATTTAACATGCAAAAATACGGTTTTTAGATGTTGTGCAATAAAATTTGTACCCAAGAAATGATGTATCTAACTTCACAATACAAAAGCTTCAAATTCTCAAGGCCCTCTTAAAAAAACAAACAAAAAACAACACTCTTTATTATGAATATAGCATTAAAATGAATATTAAAATGTATATAACATTTATATATTAATGCAAACTTACATTCTTTTTTTTAATGATCATTTCATCCCAAGCAAAGCAGGACTGGACTGTCACTGGTGTACAGGGGGATTACATTTAGAATGAAGAAAAAAACCAAGGTACAGGGCACGTCAAAGAAAGAATAAGAGAAAGATGGGAATCAAAGAGACAGAAGATGGTCATTGATATTAGATTAAAACTTTTGGAGATTATAGCTATTAGGGAAGCAAGCAAATAGAAAGGAGTTTCACAAATGGGAAGTGTGAGAAAAGAACAGGGCACGTCAAAGAAAAAATAAGAGAAAGATGGGAATCAAAGAGACAGAAGATGGTCATTGATATTAGATTAAAACTTTTGGAGATTATAGCTATTAGGGAAGCAAGCAAATAGAAAGGAGTTTCACAAATGGGAAGTGTGAGAAAAGAAACTGTTAGAGTAGATGAGGTGGTTATATTTAACTATTTCAATGGTAAAATGGTAGGACCCTGATGGCAATCTAGTAGCATGGATGAATGCATGTGGTCGGAATACCAGGGGAAAGAAGCTTGTCAGAAGAGTAGCCATGAAAATACTTGTAAAAAAGACAGAGGGAAGTCACATGACATTGATTAGAAAGTGACTGAAGGTGTACTGGTCAGGATCGATTACATTGCAGATTCTTCTTGTCAAAAACCTCAAGATGAATAGCAGGAGCCCTCAACTAGATACAGCAACAGTATTTAATACACAGGTGATTGGTAGATTTATAAATGTGCAAAATGAATTCTGACAAGGGAAACTTCCTGGCTTGGCACATGCCCAAATATCTTAGCAGTAGTTATAGATTTGATGTATTTATTCCATTTGAGGTTGATTGAGAGAGTGAGGCCAAGGAGGCGCAGTGTGTTGCTCTCTAGGAAACTATCCTCATCCATACTGATGGAAGGTAGGAAATTTTCTCTATGGTGGTTAAAGGAGAGTAGCTTTGATTTAAAGGCATTAAAATTTATGAGCCATTTCGTACTCCATTCTGTCAAAAATTGGAGGTCCTTCAGAAGAGCAGCAGTGAGGTTTACGTTGTCATATTTCTTACCAAGACGGGAGTAAATGGTGGTGTCATCTGCATAGATGCCTACTCGTGAACTGAGTCCATCAGGAAGATCATTGATGAAAAGCAGAAAAAGTGTAGGACTTAGGATAGAACCTTGAGGGAACCTGTGTTTGTATGAAAGGATTGGAAAGCTTGCCTGTTCATGACTAGATAAGAACAATTGAATTAATGTTGCATTGTGTCTTGATGGCTCTTTATTAATTGTTTTTTGGGTAGAAAATTCTGAGCCTGATTTAAATATATTTAACTTTTCATACATTTTAGTTAACATTTTAATTGCCAACATCAGTGTGAGTCTTGAGGGTCAAAGATATTTTAAATGGGGGTCACTGGGGAAGGAAGAAAAACCAAAAGTGGGGGTCTCTGGTCAAAAGGTTTTAACAAATCGCTGGACTATATGAACATCAAAATGATCTTTTTAGAAAAAAATACACACACTGCATTATTTGCTTGCAATAATGACTCTGACCATAATTTTGGTTTAAAGAATGCCGCTTTAATTAAACGAGGAAGCAATTTACCGAGATGAAAGTGTATAGAAAGTGCTTTAATTGTTAGATCATCGATAGTAAATTTGCGTCTAGGTTCTTAAAACTTTTCACCTCTCTCATTAGATTTTCTATTATCCCAATAAAAATGAATCTGCCATACTTCAAAGAGTGATGTAGAAGAAGCTTATGTAAGGCTGCTTGGTGGCTGAGTTTAGATGTAAGACCTTTTTACAGGTGATAGTTTATTTATCAATGTTCAAACAGGTAAAATTCAAGATCTGAAATACTTGTTTACTCTTTGAAGATTGGTGCTGTATAGTCTTCCTTTTTTGCCATAGAAATTTGCCAAGTTTAGTAAATATGTATCTACTAAATTGTCTTATTTGAATTTGTTTCCAGTTAATTTTGTAAACTTGTTTAACACTAAAATAATGAGTCTGACTATAATCTTGAGTTAAAATTTGCCACTTTAATTAAATGAGGAAGCAATTTACCAAGATGAAAGTGTATAGAAAGTGTTTTATTTTTAATTGCTAAAGATTAGCAACTAGGTGAAACCAATAAATTGTAAACACAAATTCTACTCCAGCAGCTTCTTTTCTCGCACTTCCTGCCTGTAGAATTCCCTTCCATTTATTTACTTTCCCAACAGCTACAATCTCCAAGAATTTAAGTGTAAAGTCAATAGTCATCTTCTATCTCACTAACTTGTATCCTCTCTCTCAAACTCCTTTCTCCATCCACTTCACTATCTTACTCACTTGCTGACACCCCTCTATGACCTGTCGCTCTTTCTCATAACTTCCTCCTATGTAACCCCTCGCACAACAGTGGCAGTAAAATGCCTTGCTTGGGGCAATATGATTATGAAAAAAAAAGATAGATAGATAGATAGCCTGACAGCTACAATCTCCAAGAATTTAAATGTAAAGTCAATAGTCATCTCCTATCTAACTAACCTGCATTCTCTCTCTCATGCTCCTTTCTCTGTCCACTCAACTCTCATCAGTATTCTCATCCTTCTCTTACCCACTTCCTGACACCCCCTATAACTTGTCACTCTTTCTCATAACTTTCCTCCTATGTAACCCCTCGCACAACAGTGGCAGTAAAATGCCTTGCTTGGGGTGATATGACTATAAAAAAAAAATCATCTACAGTAAATTTGCATCCAGGTTCTTAGAACATCTTTCTTGGCAGATCTTCTGTTATAACAATGTGCGACGCTTAATAATAAAATTAATAAAAAATAAAGCATAAAAAAAATAGTGAAACTGGCTTGGCTATATGCCCAGATACATCTTAAAAAAAGAAAAAAAAAACTTTTTAAATTTACGAATTTTAGCATCCCAACATTTTCAGTATTTCCTAGCTAGTTATAATTATAACTTTTATGTTTTTATATTTCTCCTCTCCTTTATACACATATATAACTTCAACAACAAAAAATCACTTTAGTTTGAAGTCCTAAAGAGTGAAGTCTCTCTCTCTCTCTCTCTCTCTTGCAGGGGGGATACATAAGGGCAGAGTGAAAGATTACATAGGAGGAGAAGGAAGAGGAACTGGTTACAGGGGGTGTCAGAGAAAGGGCAAGAGAAGGATGGAAATTCTGGTGTGAAGAGAGATTAGAGTGAAAAGGGAGAAGAACAAGATACAGGGGGGGGGCAAGGATAAGAGAAGGATAGGAATCAAGGGGATAAGAGATGGCTATTGAAATTGCATTTAAACTCTTAGAGATTGTAACTATCAGCAAGTATATGGAAGGGAGTTCCACAGGCAGGAAATGTGAGAAGAGAAGCTCTGAGAGAAGAAGTGGGGACTGCATTTGGTTGTTTTAACTGAAAAAAGCTGGGACCTTGTTGCCAGTCTGGTTGCTCTAGTAAATTCTTGTCGAGAGGGCACCAGTGAGCTAAGCTTGTCTGGGCACAAAAAAAATTTCTTTTAGCTATATCTCATAATATTTGTTCTGCCAGACATTTACAGAATTTTGTTAGGTATGTTATAAACTGCTTTCCTGTCTCTCTTCCCTTCATTAGACTAAACTATCGCCCGGTTCACACTCCACCCATATCTATTGAACAGGTGAAGAGGCTCATCCCTTGTTTCCTGTTTAGGATGCGGTTTCCGGTTTTCTCTTTTCTAATCTTCTCACTCTTATGTAGCCCCCTGCACATCAGTGGCATTACCGCCTTGCTTGGGGTGATATGATTAAAAAAAAAAAATATCCTGTAATTTAAAAATTTTTTAAACCCTCTTACACGCCTCTTATCCAATGTTAAGTATAAGTGTCTTTCTTGTTTCCATTTTATCAAAAACTTCATTGTTGCTAAATGTTCATGCCATGGTGTGAACATGCATTCTTCTGTAGAACCACATTTCTGTTACCTGAAGTCTCTTCTTCATCTGTGATGAAATTGTCCAACATTTATTGTACAACAACTAAAATCCTAAAAATTGCTATGCAAAGTTATATACTATATATGGTGATATTAGCAGCTTCCTTCATAAGGAAATATTTGGCATCCATTGACTGAACAGTCAGTACTATTGTTAGTTGAAACTAGCAGTATAGCCCGGCGTTGCTTGGGTGTAATGAAAGCTTTAAAACTAATCCATGGTCCTGGAGCTCAGATTCTTTCGACGTTGGCACGAAAGACTAAAAAGCAATAGTTGTTTCCAGTTAAAGCGAAACCGTAAACTGAAAGAAAAATGAATGGATGTAAGTCAAATTTTGATTTCCTGGTATCGATATCAAATAAGTTTTTTTTCGTCGTAAACTGAATTTTGAAGGCTAAATAAGCCCTCTGAGTAAATGGTATCATGGCTGAGACTAAGAACTATGATTATACCTACTTAGAGCCAAACCCGAAGCAAAAACTAAAATAAAAGGGCTGAAAAATAGACATACAGGTAGATAAACAGACACACACACACAAACATCTTGCCTTTTATATATATATATATATATATATATATATATATATATATATATTATCGATTTTCTGCACTATTGTAAGAACTGCAACCTTGAAACTTCTGAATATCGTTTCTTATGTCTTTGTCTATGAGTGTATAAAATTTGATTAAAATCGAACCACACCTTCTATAACCCAATTTTTTCGATTACCGATTTTCAATATTTATCGGGGGTACCTCGACACAAAACCTAGCTAAGAACACTCGCAGACGCTTATAGTACAACTGTGTAAATTTTCAAGAAACTCTGTTCAGCCGTTTCAGAGTCTATAGGTAGCGGACACACACAGACACACAGACAATGTTCCATTTATAAATAAGTTTAGATTTAGATTTATAAAATCTTTTAAAATAATTTTTCAAGGATATAGGTTCCTCAAGTTCAGCAGCCATTAACGCTTTTTCCAATATAGATGGATGTTTTCTTCCTAAACTTTTGTCGATACTGACTTGGCAGACCAGCTGCAACCACTCTCTCACCGGCGTGATGTGGCTTCCCTGTGCCTCTTCTACAAATACTTTCATGGCTTCTGCTTCCGATGAACTTAGATCACTGGTGCTGCCTAGGTATGAATTTACACGAGATACTAGATTAGCAACTAGGTCCCACCCTTTCACAGTAAAACAGATAAGATGTAACCATAATTTCTACTCCAACAGCTTCTTTTCTCGCGCTTCCTGCCTGTGGAATTCCCACTCTAACAGCTTCTTTTCTTGCGCTTCCCGCCTGTGGAATTCTCTTCCACATGTCTGCTTTCCCGACAGCTACAATCTCCAGGAGTTTAAATGTAAGGTCAATAGACACCTCCTATCACACTAACTTGTATCTATTCTCCCAACACTCTCACCATCTACCCAACCCTCATTCTCGGTATCCTAACCCATCTATCACCCTCCTTCTGACTTTACCTATATCTAACCATCCTTTCTCACCACTCTATGTCACCCCCTGCGCAATAGTGGCAGTGAAATGCCTTGCTTGGGGTGAAACGATTATAAAAAAAAAAGTGTGTGAAATTGATTATGTCATTCATGTTCTGTTGAAGATACGTGTGATATACATTTTAGTTGTTGCTGCTGTTGAAAATCATCAAGTGATATGATTTCTATTATTTGGTACAGTTCTTTGTGATTATGTAGTGCCAATTCATGAGGTTCAAAGAAGGATGGTCCTTGGTAGGACCTACAGCCTTCATTCATTTAAAGCCATTTTTATCCATTTATTTGAGAAAGCAGTTATATAAATCTGACATGTGTGCAATATTATTCTTCATCTATTGTGTATATAAGTATTTGTGTTATAACACCAAGAAATTAATATAAGACTGTTTATAATTGACTTAATATTTTCTTCTACCATTTTTGTTTTTTTCAGAATTGCAGCTGCCACCTATTTTGATCTGGGAATTTCTGAATAAACTGCAGATCCAATGCTAAAATGCTACCATCCAGAATCTCCATTACCATCACCTTCAGCTTAGTTTTGGGTGTGGTGTCTGGATATCTTGAAAGACGTTTCACAACCCAGTGGTTCAACGGAACAGAAACCGTAATGGTCTTCCAGCATCACAATCCAGGTGAATGTCTCTATGACATTAGCACGAACAGCTTGATATGTGTGGATAACTTTCCTTTCAATTCTATTTCTTCTGCTTGGCGCATTCAGCCGAAAAACATCTCCTACATATACGTTCGCTGCCGGGAGCAGAACATACTTTCTGATTATCCAAACGGATGTATTTGCAAATCGGGAAAGACTTCCGCTTCAAGAAAAGCACATCGAAAAGCAGACGAATTTAAATTTTGTGTAGTAAATGATCTATTATTCGGAACCCTAAATCATTTATCCGCACTTGAGGTCTTAGATCTGTCATATAATGAAATTGAAGTCGTGCAAAATGAAGCCTTTTCGGGTTTGAAACGTCTCCGATATATTTCTCTATCTCACAACCCCATTAGAACTCTGCCAGATGAATTATTTTGCCACTCTTTGCAGTTACATTACGTTCACCTTCAACACGTAAATATTTCACTTTTCCCTTCTAATAGTTTTCGATGCCGTAATGGGACGCTCAAAATAACATACATTGATTTCAGTTGGAATAAAATCCACACCTTGTTTGACAATCAATTTAAAATGTTGCCATTTCTTGTTTTTTTAAATCTTTCAAACAACGCTATTAACAACATTTACTTTGATGCATTTTTTAACACTGTTTCTTTGCAAGCTTTAGACCTTTCAGCAAATTCGTTAACAGAACTGCCACCCAGATTTTGCCAAGGTCTTAGAAATGTCTCAAACCTGTATTTATCAGGTAATCGCATTAAAGTTCTTCATGCAACGCCGTTACTGAACTGTTCACATCTTCAGCAGCTTGATTTGTCTTCCAATCTTATCAACCATATTCCCCAAGGTCTTAACTTGACATCTTTGCAATCGCTCAAGCTCTCAGAAAATGATTTGACCGAACTCCGGCCTTCCATGTTTAGTGCCTTGCCATCTCTGTTGCATATGGACATATCTCAGAATCGAATCAAGTGCATCATGCCACAAACCTTTGCAAAAATAATAAACCTTCGACGACTCAATCTGAGCAGAAACAAGCTTGAAGATTGTTCTGCCTTCAACAAAGTGTTCCAGAATATGGACAAGCTAAAATCCCTTGACCTCAGTGTCAATCTCCTGAATTCACTGAGTAACGAGAGCTTTGGAAGTCTAAAAAGTCTGCAATTCCTTGACTTGTCTTATAATTATATCAGTTTTTTCAACCCGACAGTGTTTCGAGGTTTGTTTGAACTGAAATATCTCAGCCTCCGCGGAAATAAAATCTCACTACTTCCTTCGGGTGCTTTCAAAGATCTTCTCGTTTTAAAAGAGCTGGATCTGTCACAGAACTATATCTCTACTATACAAGTGGATACGTTTCCGGAGAGTTCTTTTACTCTTCATCTTTTCCAGAACTCTCTGCAAGCTGTTCCAGCAGGCCTGGAAAATACAAACATTACATATTTGGACCTCGGTCGAAACAATATCCGGAAGCTAAATTACCAAAATTTTGGTGGAATGAGGAATCTCAGATCTCTTGATCTTAGCCACAACAGTATAAGAGAAATTGTACCCGGTGCATTGCTCAGTCTAGTAAATTTAAAGAATTTGACCTTGGAACATAACGAACTGACTATAGACTTTGAAGAAAATTATTTCGAGGGGCCAGTCTATCTTGAGTCGTTGAACTTGGCCTATAATCAAATTCAGCACTTAAATAACATGTTTAAGAATCATCCATTCCAGTACATTCAGTATTTAAACTTGTCAAATAATCCAATTAGACATATTTTAGAAAGTCTTTCTCCATCTTATGAGACAAGCCAAATTCACGTCCTCTCACTCGACAACTGTAATATTTCAGCAGTAGTCCAATTTGCTTTTAATGGACTCGATAACTTGAAAATAGTCTACTTAAGAAACAACTCGCTTTCGCACTTAAAGCCGTTTATAACAAACCAAGAATTAACTGTATTATTATATGGGAATCCGCTTATCTGCTCGTGTGACATGCGATGGCTAAAACAAACACACCATACTTACAGCGGCAAAACACTGCCAAAGTCTCAGTATCAAGTTGAAACCTGCACTTTTACCCAGAACTCTCTCAAAAAAGCCATCATAGATGCAAAGATCGAAGAATTTCTTTGCATTTCAAAAGCCAATTGCGACAAGAATTGTTTCTGCTATACCAACGAGTTGACAGAATTGCCATCAAAGACAATTTGCACTGGGAGATTGTCTGCACTTCCAAAGAAGATTGCATTCACAAGCAAGCAGCTGTTTCTTGATGGTAACAACTTTGAGCATCTGGGGGAGTTGTCTTCAATAACCAACGAAAACGGAATGCAAGCAAGAGAAATCTATCTTAACTCCAGCCACATTGTGTCGGTCAGTGCAAATCTTGTCCAGAACTTCCCTCGGCTTGTCATTCTGCATTTAGACAACAACAAAATCATAACTTTGCCGCCGTTTGTATTTAAACGGCTAAACCTGCTAGAGGAGTTGTATTTAAACAAAAACGAGATAACTTATCTGAGTCCACAAGTATTTGCTGGCCTTCATTCCCTGAAATATCTTGACGTATCCCACAACAAATTAAAACTCCTCTCACCAAATACCCTTTCAGCATTCAGTACTATGCCAGATCTTCGTTCTGTTCACCTAGAAGAAAATCCCTGGTACTGTGGTTGCGAGAGTCAAGATTTTTACCACTGGCTTCATTATAATTATTCAATTTTAGGGAATCGACGTGATGTACAGTGTAATGGAAAGATAATTCTAGAACTGCATCCGTCTGCCTTTCGGTGCGAACCTTCTGTCATCAAAAAAGTTCTTGTGATCTCTATGATTGTTTCAGTAATTGTTTTAGCACTTATTATCACCTTTTTGGTGCGATATCGTCGTGAGGTCATTGCTCTCCTCTATGTCAAGATGAATCTCTCTCGTTTCCGGCGTCGTAGCAAAATCTATCGCCCATTTGATGTGTTTCTGATTTATGATGAAACTGATAAGAACTGCCAGAAATGGCTCGAATCCACATTCCTGCCCAAACTCGAGAATGGTCCAAAAGCTTTTAAGATTTTCATCCCCGATTGCAACAATGCGAATCTGGAGCGAAGACTTAGTATTGCAAGCAATTCAACAGAGTTTATAAAACAATGCAAATGCACCGTAATGATTGTATCCCGGGACATTGCTAGCAACAGTTGGAGTTCCATGTGTCTTCAAGCAGCTATTTCTTGGGCGTTGAAAGAACCCAGCCACAAGGTGATTCTTGTCTTCTATGGAAATGTCAACATCTCAACACTGGATGACGAGATCAAGCGAAAAATCCAAAGGCGAGACTACCTTACTGCACGCGGTCGTTGCTTCTGGTACCGGCTGGAGTACGAACTTCCGAAACCCACAGTAAACGGGCAGGAAATGACTGAACATGAAGCACGCATGGAAGAAGATACGGCCATCATTCATAATTCAGTGGTGATAGACAATACGTCTTACGTCTGATCCTTTTTTTTTTTTTAATTTTTTGAGATTTTTCTTATCTTTTTTTTAAAGATGAAATTGTGGGAGGGTACTTTTATTTTGTCAATCAAAGAACCAAGGACTATACACTGACATTTTTTGGCATGCCTCATATTTCAAGTTTTACCCAATTCTGACCTTTTTTTTTTAATATATTTTTACCATTTTTGTTTTTTTGTAGATTTTAAGTTAATAGTTTTGGCAAACATGGATAAACACGCCTGCAATAAGATAGTGTCAAAAGGACATTTTTTCCATAATACCTCATTTTTTAAGTACCTTCATTCTTCTTCAGCAATGTTTATTGTTTAAAAAAAAACAATGATTAGAATTGTAATAAAACCTAAACATATGAAATTAAATTTATAGATTTTCTTTGTTTCTGAGAATTGACAACAAAAGTTATAAACACTATTACATTGTTTATTTACACAATTTATATTATTTATTGGAATGGTTGACAATTGATCCAGACTTTATAAAATGGTAAATAATAATGATTTCATTATGGATGGCACGCATATTTTAATAATTTAAGAAATGTTTATAAATTTATGAGTAAAAATTATTTTCACATTTCTTCATAAATTGGTAAATGATAAATATTGCATTAGTTTTTTAGAATGTTGTAAATATAAAACTATTCTTGTAAATAAACAATCAAATAAATAAAATAGAGGGTAACATTTTTGTTGTATATTGTCAAGTACAAAAAATCTATAAATTCATTTTCATCATAGTCATGCTCTATTCCAATTCTAATAATCGCATTTTAAAACAAGAAACGTTGTTGAAAAGAAAAAGGTAGTGAAAAAAGTGATGTCATGGGAAAAACAACTGTCCTTTTTAAAACAGCATCTTATTGTGGGCTTGTTTATTTATGTTATGTATAATTTTTTACTTATTATAAAATTTAGTATTAAATACGAGATATTTTTTTAATGTTTTATAAAATCGATTATGAGGAATTTTAATTTGGATTTGCATTGCAAACGGTTAATTTAGATGATAAATCATTTTTTGTTCATAATGGTCACAAAATTGAAAAAGCTTTGATTTAAAGGGAGATAATTTATACAATAAGTTGAAATGATAAAACATTTTTTTTTAGATGAAGCATTGTCAAACATTTTTTAACTGTTTAGTATTTCTTTCATTTTTTTTTTTCTGAAATTAAAATGAAAGAAATGCTAGTTAAAATAAAATCTATATTTTCCCTGTTAAATTTGCTTATATTCTAGATTTTTTTCTTCTTAAAAACAACTGTATGATTTTTTTTTTAAATTTAATATTTTAATCAATATTTTTATCCTGTTTTCACATTTTTAAACATTCCTAACATTGTGCCTCTATTTCAGGATTTATAATCAAGAATTAAAATTTTTTTTTTTCTTTGTTTTTCCTCCATGGCTTTTGAAAGTTAATTCCAAGCATAAAAACAAGTGATAAATTATGCAGTAAAAAAGAAAATCCCACAAAACTAAGTTTTTTTATTCAAACACACTTATATATGCAATCATACAGCTAATAATTTAATAAGTTGTTGATCGTACATAATTGTACAGGGCAAATCAAATGTTATGAACCAACATTAATTTTTTTAATGATTACTAATGGCTTAAACTAGGCATGGGCAACTTTTTTCAGACAGAGGGCCACGTTAGTTATGGCTCATCATAAGGTAAACCAAACTACTAAAAAGATTCAATTAAGGTAAATTCTCGTGACCCAGCCATTTTCACTACAGATGAACGTAAGGTGTGTCTGACTGTGTGATTAACAAATGACGATCATAGGATTAATTTCTAACTTATTCACGTGAAAATACAAAAAAATTTGATTTTAATAAAAATATATTTCTTCTTCTGATAAAACAAAATTGTGAACATTTCCTGTTTCTAAATCAAAAGGTATTTGCATGTCACATCTTCCTGAATGAAAATCATTTTAAAAAAATAGTTTGATGAAAATGTTACCTTTCGATGAAAATTAGATGTTAAAGAAGCATTACACTTACTTAATTATGTTTTCTGTATATGGTTACAGACAAGACAATGTGAGTGAACAAGTGAAAATTAAACACTAAAATTTGTTCATGACTGACTTTATGGTAAATTTTAAAAAACAAAAAAGAAACAGATTGCATAATAATGAGGAATATACAATTAATTTGCTTGTTAGTTACAGTAAAATGTAGACATTATTATTAACTTATTATTGCTAGTTTGCTCATTGTAATTAACTTATATTATTGCTAGTTTGCTTATGTGGGTAAGAGTAAGGCTTTGGATAGTAACTTGTCTAGGAGAAGAAAGTCTCTGAAATAAAAACCCTGCTCTGTGTAGGATAGGGTAGGCTGAACTCTGTAGCCTTGTGAGGTACTCTTCCTAGAGATGGTGTCTCAATAAAAACACTGAGTTTCTAGTCTCCTAAACTAGTTGGTGTTAGTAAGGGCACACAGCTGTAAAACTCACTCTAATATTTCATGATGGTTCAATTATGGAGCCATCAAAAAAACCCTGTCGAACCCATGCTAGCATGGAAACAGACATCAAACGATGATGATGAGTTTACCTGTGTTGCTAAAAAGTTTTAAGTAATTGTCTTAAAGCAATTTTGCATTATACTTCTAAAATTTCAAAAACTTTGTGTTGCTCTGACAATGTTCTTGCTTATGTTGAGCCAGTAAAGTACCCATCAAAACTGACGGGATTAATTATGTATGAATCAGTTATGTATATGCGCTCTGTAAAAGGAACACTATTGCCATGTGTTATCTAAAAATACAAAATAATTTTGCCTTTCAAACCTTTTCAGGCCGGAAGCACCCACATGTGCCCACAGATTTCACTTGCTTTACAATCCGGAACTAAACATGCCCAAATTGGGTAGTACTGTATTACAGCCTTAACAACCTAAAGAGATGCTCAGAATTTACAACTGTTTTTGAAAATCTACAATTTTGTAAAAATTGTAGAATTTGGAAATCTACAACTTTGTGAAAATTGTAGAATTTGGAAATCTACAACTTTGTAAAAATTGTAGAATTTGAAAAAGTTTGTAAAAGTTGTAGATTTCCAAAAAAAAGATCTCTCTTAAGCAACATTAAAATTTAAAAAAATATCAAAAGTTTTGACAAAACAAAATAAAAAGCCATTTATTACCTATCTCTTTGTGAAAGTAACTCTAGTGGAATATGAGTCTGTGTTACCATGAACACATGAATAGCTTATCTGAAATAGCAAAGTTACAAGCATCACAGTTAAAGTTGTATATCTTTTTATATAACAGAATATTATTATTATTATTATTAATGTCTTTTTGGCTTGTATCTTATCTTTTGGGGAAAAAAGGAAAATGAGGATACACATCATTTAAGCAATTTGGTAGTCCTTGATTTAAAGGCGTGTAATACTTTTTAGATTTAAAAAATATTCCACTAAAATATGTTAATGTTGCTTACTTCTCTTTATACATTGCCAACTTCAATTTATTCTTAAACTGTGATCTAAATACTGAGATCATTAAAAGCCATAAATAAATAAAAAAAACAACCACTTTTTAAAAAAATATTTATAAAAATCACAAAAACTGGCTTTGAAATTAATAGTAAAAGTTATTTTAAAAAATACATATTTAAAGCTTACTATGTAAATTAGTCATCTCCATTAAGCAGAAAATGTTAAGTTGGGCTAGATATATGACATATGCTAGTAGACAAATGATAAAACTGCATTTGATGCCATAGTTCTATGTAACATTTGCAACCACAGATAATCAACTTTTTATATTTCTTTACTTTTGAGTAGAAATACAAAATCCGAGCTTTGTATATCAGATAATTTAATCTTATCAATAATAAAAGTTGCACTGTTTTTGTCTTTGTGTGCGTAACTTTGGACACTGTTTCATGAGTGAACAAAAATGCAACTTAAATAGAAATGAACACATTTACATAAATATCTTGAAATGATTAGGAAAAATGTTTTTTTTAAAAGATGACCAAGAATGACTGGTTCTCATTTTTTTTAACTTTGTTGTGATCAAAATAAAATGCTTTTAATTGTGTTGAACGGTTTGTTTGTTGCCCTGTACAAAGAATTAATGTGCGTGCCTCATGTGTTATTGAATTTTCACGATGCAAAATCAAACAAGGTGCATTTTTTTTTTAACTTAGTTTAGCTGATGCAGTTTCTCTCCTTACATGAAAAAAAATCTTTGATTTATTTGTTTATTTAAATTAAATATAGTTTCAGTTTTGGAAATTACATTGTTACTATTTTGGATATTTTCTATTGAATACAGATGTGTCTGTTTTAATTAAGTGCAATGCATGTCTTCAGTGGCTCTAAGCATATCAATTATTATCAATAGTGTTCTCCTGATTTTTTTTTTTTTTTTCAGGAATTTTCAGGAATGGGAGCAAAGGGTGAAAGATGAGTTCACGTTCCTTGGTTAAACAACAAATCAGCAAAGAGAAAAAAATCAGTTTCATTAATCTTTTTCTTTATATTTTTTAGAAGTCAGTCAATCAATTTCTGTACATAACACATGCTTGGACAATTTTTCCCCGCAGTAGGTTGGCATTACTTTCTACAGCAGACTGGTTGCCAATGAAGGCTATAGAATCCAATCTGTCCTTCTATTCAACCCATAGCTAGAGGGAGAAGAGATGGATTAATACTTTTCCCAAGGGTATTTGTGAATGCAATGCAATGAATTCAACTGGAATTCGGGGAGCCGAGTTCAAATTCCAGTTGAATTCATTGCATTCACTTATGCGCAGATACCCTTGGGAAAGGTATTAATCCATCTCTTCCCTCCAGTTATGGGTTAAATAACAGGACAGATTGGGTTCTATAGCCTTGGTTGACAACCAGTCTACCGCAGAAAGCAATGGCAACCTACTGCAGGATAATCTTCTGCCCAGTTAGTCGTGTCTCTTTCGAGACATGATCGCCCAAGCGAGTTTCACGTATGGCACTTAACTGACTGACTATAATAGTTGAAAACATGATTAAGGCTTCTACTGGTCATAAAATGGGGGATCAGTTTTATATTGTCATGAAGTAATAAACTGATCACCCACTAATTACTACTTAATGATATAATACATCTCTTCCCACTCTAGCTATGAGTCAAATAACAGGACAGATTGGGTTCTATAGCCCTGGCTGGCAACCAGTCTACCACAGAAAGCAATGGCAACCTACTGCGGGATAATCTTCTGCCCAGTCAGTCATGTCTGTTTCGAGACATGATCGCCCAAGCGTGTATCACGTATGGCACTTAAATGACTGACTGAAGGGTATTTGTGCATAAGTGAATGAAACAAATTTAACTGAAATTCGAACGTGGCTCTCCGATTTCTTATTAAGAGCTGATATCCATTACAATACAACGCACACCCAGATCTTATTAGAATTAATAAGCTGAATTATATATATATATTCCTTAACCAAGGAATGTGAACTCATCTTTCACCCTTTGCTCTCATTCCTGAAAGTTCACGAAAAAAAAAAATCAGAACACTATTGATAATAATTGATATGCTTAGAGCCATACATATATATATATATATATATATATATATATATATATCCATTACAATACAATGCACACCCAGATCTTATTAGCATTAATAAGCTGAATTATATATATATATATATATATATATATAAAAACCAAACATAGATTGATGTTTAAAATTAAAACAATTGTTAGTCCTGTAGAAAGAAAATTAAGATTTAACAAGTGACTAGTCAAATTTTCACGATTAGTCAAGAAGATTTCTGAATAACTCGATTAAGTAACTACAGAGAGTTTCGGGTTTTAGTTATAATGTTTGTATTTATTTTTTTTTTAATCATATCACCCTGAGCAAGGCGGTAACGCCACTGATGTGCAGGGGGCTACATAAGGGTGAAAAGATTGGAAAAGAGAAAGCCGGAAATCACATCCTAAACAGGAAACAAGAGATGAGCCTCTTCACCCGTTCAATAGACATGGGTGGAAGCACATGCCTATAAAGACTGTCTTTAATTATATCTGCCCTTATTAATACTTTGTAAGTACCATGGTTCTACAGAAGGATGTTGAGGATACCATGGACCAAGCATGTGACAATGATGAGGTTTTGGGGAGGATGAAAATGAAAAGGAAACTTATACTTAACATCAGGAAAAGACAGCTGAAGTTCCTGGGACATGTAACGAGGAAGGAGGGCTTAGAGAATCTGATACTCACAGAACAAATAGAAGGAAAGAGAGACAAGGAAAAGGTTTTGGAGAGGATGAGAATGAAAAGGAAACTTATACTTAACATCAGGAAAAGACAGCTGAAGTTCCTGGGACATGTAACGAGGAAGGAGGGCTTAGAGAATCTGATACTCACAGGTCATATAGAGGGAAATAGAGACAGGGGAAAACTGTGCATGTCATACTTGATGGGCTTAAGCAAATGGATAGCAGAATGGGGTTTGGGAAGAGTAACAGGAGAAAGTGAGTTAAGTATGTTATCCATTAAAAATAATGTTTAAACAAATAAAATTAAAAATGTCAGATTTAATCCATTTCATGAATAAAATGTAAATTATATCTACTATATTTGAATTGCAAATATTTTATATAATGGACAGCTACTTGTTTCTAAGTACACCTGTCTGATATGGTACCCAGCCAATCCTTGTTGCAGACACATTTGTGTTTGTACAACACCCACAGAGCTCATTTGTGGTTTATGCTTCAACTATTCTAAGAAGACCTTAGTTATCTTGGTCTGTTCAAGTGTAGGATCAACTGTGCCTCTTATTCTGTAACTCTCTACCTTGAGTGGCTCTTGGGCTTTGTACAGTCTGACCATCATTGTAAGAAAAAAAAAGGTTTCTGGGAGAGAGTACTTAATCTGTCATAATCAAACCATTGCTCATGATGGCTTGTAAATTTATCCTAGAATAACCATCAACAGCCTCTGAACAGTTCTGTTTATCTAATTTCACACACAATTGTAAGCAATATGCAACAAAGGGTTAAATTTGAGTAATATTTATTTGTGTGTGTGTGTGTGTATGTATATATATATATATATATATATATATATATATATATATAAGAAATAAAAGTGTGCAGCTAAATGTTACATGTTGCAAATGATATTAAAAAGTGAAGAAATTGGTTTCACTCCCGCTCTTCAGGCCTCTACGGGAGATTTTAATCAAAATTAAAAAAATAAATTTTGTGAGCAACTTATGAAGAATAGAAAGTGTGCTGCTAATTTTAGTGTTGATCAGTTCACTGTTGTGTCCCAATCTCGCACTTCATTCCACCTTAAGGTTGTGGAAGCTTTGTATATCGGGTCCCGAAAGCCTGCATTGTGCAAACAGTGTGAGTTTTTGGGACTTGATATAATTAGCGTCTAGCATTCACATTTTTTTTCCCATTTTTCTCATTTCCATGATGCACTTTTTTATTTTTTAAATTTTGATTAAAATCTCCCGTAGAGGCCTGAAGAGCGGGTGCGAAACCGGTTGCCTCACTTTTAATATATTTGCAATGTGTAACATTAAGCTGCACACTTTTATTTCTTTAATTAAATTCTGTACTTACAGAAATATTTTCAAATATCTATCTCTCTCTCTCTCTCTCTCTCTATATATATATATATATACACACACACACAAATATAGAACCATAATAATCTCTCTCTCTCTCTCTCTCTATATATATATATATATACACACACACACAAATATAGAACCATAATAATAACATCCTGATGTGGTGAAATATGTAGAAACCCATTGTAATAAATCAAAAATCTCTTCTAAGTTATTTTACTCTGTTAAATTAAATAAATGAATTTAACATTGAGTTCTTTGAGTTCATCTCTATAGGAATTTACCTGGATAGTATACCAAGTGTGCTACATTATATAATGGATGTTAATAAAGATTATTTCTATCCCTGACACCCCCCGCCCACCAAAAAAAATTCAACCAATGTATTTCTGGTGGATAAAGCTTTTTAGGCAAGCAGTCTTTGTAATTCCTATTATTCTATGTGCTGTGTCCCTTCAGAACGTTAGCGATCATGGTTCTCCACAATTTCCTGTTCTTTGTAGTGCATAACTTTTATCTTTTTGATATTTTCCCCAAACCCAGCTCCTCCATCTATTTCCCCAAGCTCACCAGGTAAGTTATGTTATTTTATTTGTGGTTCCATTACTTTCAATCTGTCTTGTGGGTATCAGATTTTCCAAGCTCACTTTCCTCGTTATGTTCCCGAGTAAATTTGAGTTACTTCTTTTGGATGTTAAGTATAAGTGTCCGTTTTTGTTTTCATTTTCTCTTCGTGTTGGTGTGATGACGATAAACAGCAAGGTTTATCATCAGGAGATTGTTGATATTCTCAAGTCCAGGGTAGTAGCACCTGTTAGGGTCCCAGCAATTGGCAAATAGTAACCCCCCTCCAAACAAACATTACAAAAATATAAAGATACATTTCTATAGTAAAAATACCAGCAATACATTTTTATCTTTAAAAAAATTACCAAAAATACCACTTTAAATTAAAATGACCAACAATACATTTTCTAATAAAATTACCAATACATTTTATCTATAGTTGAAGATGTCCTGGGCATGATGGTAAACTGCATCTGGTAGCAAGGCCTCTGATTAGGAGGTTGTGAGGAGCATGGACCACCTGTCCTGTTGTTCTAAAGTTCATCCTGACCTGAAGTGGTAGCACCTGTTAAGGTCCTAGCTATGGACAAATAGTTAACTCCCAAACTGGAGTCAAAACATTATGAAAGTATCAAAATACACTTTTATAAAAATATATTCATAAAATAGACTTTTATAGAAATATACACATTTTTGATGGAACAATGATTACCAACAATACATTTCTGAAAAAAAAATTATCATAACACATTTTTGAAGGAAAAAAAAATTAATTTCTGGAAAATATTTTTGTATACAAAACTAGAAAACATTTTTAGTTTTCTAAAATAAAAAAAATAAAAACAGAAATTTTTCATTAAAATCTGACTGAAAAAAAATATCTTAAAACCCCACCTTTTTAGCATTAAATAACACACTGAGGTTGATATGCCGTTCAACAAAACTCAAACCTATAGTTGAAGGCATACAATAGCATTCTAAATATATTAAGTTACAGCCATAAAAATGTTTTTGAAATATTTAGATTTTGGCATTAAATAACCTGTAGAGGTTGATATGTCACTAAACAAAATAAATCAACCAGCTAATCCATTTTCTCTAAAACTTTGTCATTGATCACATGTTTGGTTCATAGTATTCTCAGCATCCTTCTGTAGAACTGCATTTGACGTTGGGATCGGTCAAATAAAGTTACTGACTTGAGACACTATGGGGATAAAGATTAACATTTTATGAAATATACAGTTCAGATCAATATTTGGAAGTGTTATGACTTACTACACTTGGTTTAGTTTGGTACAAGTTCAGAAGTACAGGTGCACTGATTTCAGTAAGTGTAATATCGTTGATTTTCACCCACCGTTTATACACTTGAATTTGTATATGCTCCCTTCCCACAGAAATGTTTGACCACAATCATGGTTGCACCTATACAGGTGTACAGTTTATCATTTTCATATTATTTTTACCTGGCAGTTCACCTCTAGGCTGTCCAGAAAAAGCAGGACTTGGAAAATTTCCAATCAGCATTTAGGTGTGTCATAAGGTCATGATTTTGAACAAATGAAGAGTGACGGGCTATCAGTTGCTGGAAAATTGTCAGTTTACGTAATTTCGTGGATGAGGAGTTATCGCTATTTACACTGTCTATATTCAGACTGTCTTCATTTTTGTTGTTGTTATCGCAACATTCTGGACGTTTTGCCCTCTTGCCTTCTGCGGCTGTATATAACTCTAGTTAACTTACATGGAATTCTGAACTAAATGCTTTATTTAATCTACGGGATTTTTTTTTTTTTTTTTTTTTTTTTTTTTTAATCGTGTCACCCCAAGCAAGGCATTTCACTGCCACTATAGCACAGGGGGTTACATAGAGCGATTGGGTATGGGAAATATCAGAAGGAGGGTGGTAGACGACTTAGGATGTACATAGGGAGAGAGATGGAGAGAGTGGGTGTGAGTTAGTGTGTTAGGTGGTGTCTATTGACCTTACATTTAAACTCCTGGAGGTTGTAGCCGTCGGGGAAGCAAGCATGCGGTAAGGAATTCCACAGGTGGGAAGTGCGAGGAAAGAAGCTGTTGGAGTAGAAATTGCGGTTACATTTCATCGGTTTCACTGTAAAAGGGTGGGACCTAGTTGCCAATCTAGTATCTCGTACAAATTCACATCTAGGGGGCACCAGTGATTTAAGTTTGTCAGAGCAGAAGCCATGAAAGTATTTATAGAAGAGGCACAGGGAGGCCACGTCACGCCGGTGAGAGAGATACTGCAGGCGGTCAGCCAAGTCAGTATCGATCACATTACACTGTATTTTGTCAAGAACCCCGAGGAGAATAGAAGGGGCACCCGACCAGATGTGGCAGCAGTACTCAATACACGGGCGGATGGTGGATTTATATAAGTGCAGGATAGATTCAGACGGAAAGAATTTCCGGGCCCTGCACAGAGAGCTGACTTTCATAGCTGCAGATTTAGTACTGGATTCGACGTAGTCATTCCACTTGAGGTCCGCTGAGAGTGTCAAGCCAAGCAGGCGTAGTGTTTTACTCTCTGGGAGGCAAGCCTGTTCCATGCTAATTTAAACTGTTCTCGTTCCACTGCTCATGTTTAGTGATATCCTCTAGTTCTTATCTTTATTTAGTACTGTTCAGTTATTGCTTTATTACACACTGCCCAACCCAGTGGTTGAACTCACAACCACTGTCACCAAATTCACAATCCAACAATTTTATCTACTAGGCCATTGCCCCACTTTTCATGCTTAAAAAACATTTCATATCAGTTAATACTGACCAGACTTATTTACATTCAGACTATTGTCCTTATCTTTGATTTTGTTATCACAATGTTTCTGGCATTGCACACTGGCTTTCTTCAGATGTATATCAATCTGGGTAACCTATAGAGAATTTCAAACTAAACTTTTTATTTAATTTACAGTGACTGCTCTTGTTCCACTGCTTAGATTAAATAAAGGGCTCAGTTGAAAATTCTCTGTAGACTACCCAGATCGATGTACACCTGAGGAAGGCCAGAGACAACAACAAAGATGAGGACAATCGTCTGAATATAAATAGTGTAAATAATGATTGTCTGCATCTAGTTAACTTTTTTTATCTCTTTTTTTAAAAAATAATTTGGCTAACCAAGACACATTTTGGTGACATTTAATCTGGCTCATTTTTAAGCTTGAAAAAAAAATGTTATTATGTAAAGAGAAAAATTGCATCATCTTTTTTTTTTCTTTCATGAAAAAAAAACTCGGTAAATTTTCGTTGTAAGTCCCGACGCTTTTCCTCTTCAAATTTATCCAAAATAGCATTATCTATGTGCAAATGTATATGCTGAACTCAAATCAACTGTTAGTTATTGAAGAAACTTACCTTTTATTATCAAAATGTCCATAAAAAAACGAACTATATCTTGCACTTTTTCTCTCCCGTAACTCTCACGAAGTCATGTAATTAACTGCAGAATGACATACTGTGTAATGCAACAAATTTTGGCAGATTTTTGCTCTATTTTTCTTCATTTACTGATACTTCCGGTGATGTACTTCCGGAAATTAAAGTAATGTGCTATTGTATTTCTGCGTTTATTACTTTCATAACAGGAAGTACATCACCAGAAGTTTCAGTAAAGGAAGAAAAACAACCAAAATTCAACAGAAAATTCTGCCTACGTAGAACGTCATTCTGCAGTTAATAACATGACTTCGTGAGAGTTACGGGAGAGAAAAAGTGCGAGATATAGTTCGTTTTTTTTATGGACTTTCAAAGCAAAAAAGGTAAGTTTCTTCAATAACTAATTGTTGATTTGAGTTCAGCATATACATTTGCACAGAAATAATGCTATTTTGGATAAATTTGAAGGGGAAAAAGCTGTCGGCACCTAAAATGAACATTTACCAAAAACTCTTATCAAAAACTGAAAAAAAAGTGCGTTATTTTGTTGTTGTAAAAAAAAAAATCAGTAAATTATTTGATTTTAACAACTTAAGACCAAATTGTAAATTCACTTGTTTTTCTGCAGCTGTAAATTATAGCATATAAATCATTCTATAAAAATACATGCAAAATTGAATTTAAAATTTTTTTTTTCTTTTTTAATCAATTCACCCCAAGCAAAGTGATAATGCCACTAAGATGCAAGGGGCTTTTGGGAGTGAAGGAGAAAGAACAGTCTTTAGAAGGAACTGGAAATCCAATTCTAAACAGGGAACAAAGGATAAACCTCCTGTTCAAAAGACTGGGGAGACAAACCTATCTACTCCTATTAAACATTCAATCTAATACTTCCCTTTATTAATTTTAATGAAGTTCTCATTTTCTTGCTTTTTATTACATCATTTAGTGATTCTTAATATGGGCATTAATGACCTCTGGATGGGTGTTGTGAACTCTCAAGGAGTTGGATAAGTCTTCAAGTGTGTTATGAGGAGAGAACTAAAATTTTACCAGGGTAGTAAGATCCTTTAACTTCTTTTATCACATATGCAACAAATTCTTTAACCCTGTTTTCAGCAGAGCATCTTAGAAGCATTCATTTATCTTTTTGCCAATGTACAACAGAATGCTGAAAAGTTTTGTGGCCCGATGCAATTTCCCAAATTCTCAAAATAAAATGCCAAAATTTCAGAATGTTGATTTTGGGTAGCAAGTTAAGCTGAGAATTTTTCAGCATCTTATAATTCTGAAAAATTTGCAATATTTATATGGAGGAAAAAGCTAGTAATCTTTGATTGTCCAGTATGGTGACTACTGCTTGGATGTTCCTGTCACACAACAAAACATCCTTCATCATCAGGCTGGGATGAAAGTGTAGTATCTGTCTTCTTTTTGCATCTTAAAGCTATAAATAGGCCTTGTTCTGGGATTTCCAGCTCTGCAGCTGCACTTCACAAACTGCACTGAAAGGGGAGGGTTGTAGTAATATCAACACCAGTGGGACAGTAATTATAGAGACTTAGCCCATATGTATATGTAATGGCACCCCCATAGTAAACCAACTTGGTGTCACATCCTGCTACCATAGGGAGGCTGGTAAATATCACAAAATGTATACACATAGCATGTGTTCTGTGAAATGTTAACATAGTGGTCACCAGTCTGCACAAATATCTGTAATAAAGACACACTTGGGGGAGGAGGAGGTCAAGAATTGCTGTTCTAGACTGGCCATCTCTTTGGCCATTATCATAAGCTGTATGACATTAGAATAAAGAAGTAGCTTCTGATGGGACTTGAGCTCATATCTTTTTTCCATGGACAGTGACTTAATCAATTTGGTCACTGAAGCTTCATTGACATGGAATTATCATCTATAGTCATTCTGTCACTTCTTTCTTTCAATATTTTTAACCTTATATTGGCTATTTCTTTATAATAGCAGCAGCAATAGTTGCTTACAGATTCTGAGATGCAGTATAATTTTTTTTCCTTTTTCTCACATTTGTTTTTTTTTATATCTTAAACTTCTTTATTCTGACTTTTTTTTTTTCATTGTAACTTTTCAGATTGTAATTCTTTGGCCATCAGTAAACAGTGCAGACCAAAAATAAAGAATAAATTTCTTACAAAACTCAAATGTAAATGTAACCCCCTAGTTGACCATAGCAGCTGCTCTTTGACAAGAATTCTTATGGCTGTCAGAAGACTAAATCTATCCATCAAACCTTAACTTGTCTTTGATTGTTTGGCTGCCATATTTGTTATTGTTAATTCAGACTAGTAGTAGTAATATTATCATGATTTTTATTTTTATTAGATGAGGCATTGTCAACCATTTATAATTCCTGACTAACACCTCCTTCATCCTAAGTTTGTTTTTCATGTCAGCTATTCAGAATAACAGCCCTTATTCTGATTTCCTGCCATTTGCTTTAACAGTTGAAGAATGGATTCACCTAAAAGATTGTGATAAAAAGCAAAAGGTGAAGAAAAATCAATAGTGAGAAATACTTCATCTAAGAATTTCAAAACAGCTTTTATTTCCCAGAAAATTTTAGTTATTAACATTCTGTAACAGTTCAATACTTGACTTTCAGTAACTTTTTCGTGTATTGAAAATTATATGCCATTTATTGCCATTATCACGTTTTTTAGATTTCTCCTTGAATTTTCTTTTAAGTCTTTTTTTATTATTTGCTTTTTATTTTAGTTTTTTCTTATATTTTAAGGGTTTTTATGTTACATATTTTTTTTGCTTTTTTCATTTAGCTTTTTTGTATTATTTTTGTTAGCTTTTTTCTTGCATTTTTCAACATTTTCTTGCATTTTTTTAGCTTTCTTGTTACATTTTTATTTTTCTTGTATTTTGTTAGTTCTTTTTTCATTTGTTTAAGATTTTTCTTGCATTTTTGCATTTTTTTAGCTTTTTCTTTCACATTTTTTAGCTTTTTCTTTCACATTTTTTAGCTTTTTCTTTCACATTTTTTAGCTTTTTCTTTCACATTTTTTAGCTTTTTTCTTTCACAATTTTTAGATTTTTTCTTTCACATTTTTATCTTTTTTCTTTCACATTTTTGTCTTTTTTTGACATTTTTACCTTTTTTTCTTTCACATTTTTTAGCTTTTTTTCTTTGACATTTTTTAGCTTTTCACTTTCATGTTTTTTAGCTTTTCACTTTCATGTTTTTTAGCTTTTCACTTTCATGTTTTTTAGCTTTTTACTTTCATGTTTTTTAGCTTTTTTCTTTCACTTTTTTTAGCTTTTTTTCTTTCACTTTTTTTTAGCTTTTTTCTTTCACATTTTTTAGCTTTTTTCTCTTTGACATTTTTTAGCTTTTTTCTATTACATATTTAACTTTTTTCTTTTAATTTTTATCTTTTTTTCTTTCACATTTTTCTTTCACTTTTTAGCTTTTTTCTTTCACTTCTTTAGCTTTTTTGTTTCACATTTTTAGCTTTTTTCTTTCATTTTTTTAGCTTTTTTCTTTCACTTTTTTAGATTTTTTACTTTCACTTTTTTAGATTTTTTTTCTTTCACATTTTTTAGCTTTTTTTTCTTTCACATTTTTTAGCTTTTTTCTTTCACTTTTTTAGCTTTTTTCTTTCACTTTTTATCTTTTTTCTTTCACTTTTTAGCTTTATTCTTTCACTTTTTTAGCTTTTTTGTTTCACATTTTTAGCTTTTTTCTTTCGTTTTTTTAGCTTTTTTTCTTTCACTTTTTTAGATTTTTTACTTTCACTTTTTTAGATTTTTTTTCTTTCACATTTTTTAGATTTTTTCTTTCACTTTTTATCCTTTTTCTTTCACTTTTTATCTTTTTTTCTTTCACTTTTTATCTTTTTTCTTTCATATTTTTTAGCTTTTTTCTTTCACTTTTTAGCTTTTTTCTTTCACTTTTTAGCTTTTTTCTTTCACATTTTTTAGCTTTTTTCTTTCACTTTTTAGCTTTTTTCTTTCACTTTTTAGCTTTTTTCTTTCACTTTTTAGCTTTTTTCTTTCACTTTTTTAGCTTTTTTCTTTCACTTTTTTAGCTTTTTTCTTTCACTTTTTTAGCTTTTTTCTTTCACCTTTTTAGATTTTTTCTTTCACTTTTTTAGATTTTTTTCTTTCACATTTTTTAGCTTTTTTTCTTTCACATTTTTTAGCTTTTTTCTTTCACTTTTTATCTTTTTTTCCTTTCACTTTTTTAGCTTTTTCCTTTCACTTTTTTAGCTTTTTTCTTTCACTTTTTTAGCTTTTTTCTTTCACTTTTTAGCTTTTCTTTTTTTTACCTTTTCTTTTTTTTAGCTTTTTTCTTTTAGCTTTTTTCTTTTTTTTAGCTTTTTTCTTTTTTTTTAGCTTTTTTAAGCTTTTTCCTTTCACTTTTTAGCTTTTTTTCTTTCACTTATTTTAGATTTTTTATTTTTTCTTGTATGTTTTTAGCACTTTTTTCATTTCTTTAGCATTTTTTCTTGCACTTTTCCTTTAACAGTTTTTGAATTTTTCTTTTCTTTTTTTCCTGACAATTTTTCCCAAAAAACAATTTGCTTCACTTTTTCTAAAGTTTTCCTCATATATTTTTAGCTTTTTTCCACTTTATTCTTTCAGCTTTTTTGTTTTATTTTTCTTTTTACCCTTTAATGCATTTTTTTTTAGCTTTTTGTGCTTTTTTTTCTCACATATTTTCCTTTTAACTTTTTCTTGCTGTTTTTTTATTTTGCTTTTTGTTGTGTTTTTTAAATTTTTTATTTTTGCCATTTGTCTTGCATTGTTTTTTGTCTTGTATTTTTTCCTTCAGTATTTTCTGTTTTTCTTTACTTTCTCCTTGTCATTTTTGTTCTTTTTTTACATTCCTGTCCCGCCATGGATTAATTGGTATTAAATTTGAATTATATGCCATAATTTACTAATTTATTTCAGATTATATTTTTAAACTTATACACACACAGAAAAGAGACTCTAATCAAGAAACAGTTGAACAAGTAATATTGTGTAATATTGAATTTGGTGCACGGCATTGAAGTTATAATATCTGTTGATTCTTCTTCTGAGGAAGATGCTACTTTGAATATAAAATATACCAGTTTACAATTTTACTAATGTTTTAACTCATAATTTTTTTGTGAAGAGGTTTGATAAATTCCTCTTTTTTTCCTTTTTTTGGCTCAATGGAAAATATATGCCAAGAGATGAATGTTAAAGTTGAAATTAGTTAAAAAGAAATTATAAAAATGAATCCAACTTGTATATCTTTTGCTTTTTAAATTCTTTGTTGAGTTTTCTTTCTTTTTTTCATTTTTCTTTTCTTTATCTCACTGTTCCTGCATTTGTTGTCCTTTTGTTACCATATCTGACGCCATTAAAAGATCAACATGATTTCACCTGCCCCAAATATTAGGACTTCATTAAGTTTTAATCAATGCACAAAATAGTTGAACATTTCTATACATCCAATGTCAAAACAAAACATACAATTTGTAGTGGATATATATATATATAACAAATTTGTACATGTTCTAAACTATAATTTATAATAAATATTCACAGCTCTATATTATATATCGAGCACTGTTTTAAATTAATGTTTTGAACATTGTAAATTTTTCTTCATTCCTTATTCACTCAGATAATCTGCTCCTTAACTAAGTTGAGCACTTTTGGACTAATATATAAATATTAGTATTTATATATTAGTATTTATATATTATATATATATATATATTAGTAATATATATATATATATATATATATATATATATATACCAATCCAAGAAAGAATAATTTTTATTCAAATATGTTTTTCATCTTATCAGTTAAGCTCCCCAGATCACAAATATAAAAAAAAAAAATAAACCAAACCCCCTTTAAAATTTATTTTATTTAAATTAATTGTAAACTTATGCTCTCTACACAAGCCAACAAAAAAAATTAGAGAAATAATAATTTAATAATAGTAATACAGAAAAAATAAGTAAGGATAGGCTCTAAATAACATATTAAATCCTTTATTTCAAGTTGAAATTATTATTTTCGGTAATAGTGTTGTAACACAAAGCTTACTGAATGAGTAATAACCAAAAAGGCTGTTGGAAATAAATAGTAATATTTATAAGATACAAGACTCGCAAGCTGTATGAAGTAGATAACCACTACTAATAGGGAACTGATAGACAGTAAGAAAAACACCACACTCTCAATAGTGTCCAATGTATTATATAAGGATTGGAACATACACATTACTGTCCATAGGTATGTACATAACAAGTAGCTTCTCTGCTGGTGTCAAAAGGTAGATGAGCTTCTTAAAAGTGTAATTATCCAACACACACACACATGCATATATATTCAATCCTGGGTTAAAAAGCAATCGGAGTCTAACCGTACTGATGAGCTGTGATACAGCGAAACAGATCTGTCTGCAGATGACAATATATATATATATATATATATATATATAACATCACTCAAAAAATGTTATATATATAACATCACTCAAAAAATCCTGAGCCTAACTGATAAAGCAACAACTTTTAGGTAAAATTCGACTTTATCCATCAACGTAGTCTCTTTCTAGGGTGATACACTGATTTTAACACTTCTCTAACAATAACTGTCATGCATGTGTATACACTGCTTCTATACAACACATTAAAATTTCCCTTCTCTGATTCAATGTGCCTATGGCTTAGGGAGTAGCGACTCTGACTGATACTACATTGGTCAAGATTCAATCCCGGCCAGAAGCAAGTGGATGTGTCTAGCCACACTGATGATACATCTCAGACTAATGACTTGATACCACAGAACAAAAATATAGATCTGAATAAACATAATTTTATGTTAAATCTTTTTCTTTTAATAATATTCAAACCTAGGCTGCCTTTTGGCCAACACTTCTTTAGGGACACAATTGTTGGCGCAATTATAATTATATTAGACTTTTAATATAATTTTAAACACATTCTAGCATTATCTCTTGGAATTATTAGCTATTCAGTCTAATATAATTTATAATTGTACCAATGATTGTGTCCCTGAAGAAGCATTGACTGAAAGACAGCCTAAATCTGAATATTCTAAAATAAATAAATAAACATAAAATTAGGTTTATTTATATATATATATATATATATATATATATATATAATTTATAAAAGATTTTAGATTATTACAATGGGTAATGCATATTTCATCACGTCATGATGTTATTATCGCGACTCATCTTTTGGATCTGACGAGCCACGATAATAACATCATGACGCAGTGAAATATGTAATACCCATTGTAATAATCTAAAATCTTTTATAAATTATATTACTCTGTTAAATTAGATAAATGAATTTAACATTGAGTTCACTTGAGTTCATCTCTATCGGAATTTACCTGGATTGTATACCAAGTGTGCTATGTTTGTTATATATATATATATATATATATATATATATATATATATATAACAAAGTGGAAAAGGTTTTCATACATTTCATTTCAGCCTTTAAACCTTCATTGGACTAAGGTTATGTTTATGGTTGATATTTAATAACAAAAATGATTAAAAGAAAGAGAATCTAAATGAAATTGATAGATTATACACCTAAAACATATATATTAAAAAAAAATTATTAAATTAAATTAAATTTCCCAGCATCTCTCATTCTTTTGCATGGATAGTTATATCAATATAAATAAATTTAGTCCAATCTACTTTGTCAGACATCTTTTCCCCCAAATTGTTCTTGATATATATTTATATATCATTATCCCTTACATTTTGGTTAGGATGGATTCTCAAGCCTTGAGTGGCAACCTTCCTAGAGATGGTATCGCAATAAAAACACTCTTTTTATTTGGACTACTCAGAGTGTCTGCCTTGGGGGGTGTTAAAAAGAGCATCCAGCAAAGTAAAACCCTTCTCTTAAATCATTATGGCAATCCTTTGTCAGGTAGTATCAGCCTTGCTTTGTCACCTCAGCAAAAAAAAACAAAAAAAAACAAAAAAAAACAAAAAAAAACACGGCTATGTATGTTAGTAAGATGATTTATTAAACAATATATTGTTTTTTGTTCAGTTTTTTGTCTTGAATTGAGGGATTAATTTAGAATGAATTTACAATTTTTTTAAAAAATATTTGTAAACGTAGACCTAACATTTATACTTATAAATGTTGTTTTAAAGAAAATTTTTTAGGTGTAAAAAATTTTCTTTAAAACAACATTTATAAATATTATTAAAGATAGGTCTACGTTTACAAATATTTAAAAAAAAAAAATCTGTCGCTTTCTGTGTCACATGATGTAAACAATCTCTCGGACAAACGCTCCTTGCGAAATATGTTTCTAATTTAAATATTAAAATCATTTGTTTCTGATAAAAGGCCAAAGACGGTCTGAAATATCAAATATAATAATAGAAATAAATAAATACTGTCAAAAAAATACATTTTTAAACTTACAACTTTTTAGTAGTTTTTCCTATACATTACATAAGACAGTATACATAGATCATCACTGTTATATATATATATATATATATATATATATATATTTATAATCCAAAAAAAGAAATAGCATGTAGGTAAAATCCCCAAAACCAGATCCATTTAATATCAATTTAATATTAAAAATGATCCAGGTGGAGGGCTCAATGTAAATACTATTATCGATTTACAGAGCCAAATATGTCTATTGAATCAAATAAATCTGCAAAGACTACTTCATTGTATAGCTACTTTGCCAAGAAAAATCTTGCTTTTTCAGCATTGATCAAAAACATAAATTTTGTTTTTGACTGTTGCTGAAGAAGCAAATTTTTTTTTTTCCGAAATAGCTATACAACAAATATAGTATTCGGAGTTTTATTTGATATATATATATATATAACTATAAATTTATCTTTGAACACATCTCAAAAAACCCAACGAGTATAAACGCGGAGGGGAAAAAATAGAAACAAAAAAAAAAGGAACTAACACTTGAACATTAGTCAAAGTACGAGTCGAAAGAAAAAAACCCCGAGACGAGGAACCTAACACGTAAAGCACTCAATACAATAGTAGAGCAAATAAATAAGTAAGTAGCTAACCTAGAACCAACAGACCTACCTAGGTTTCACCAAATGGATTGCCAGGGCAAGTTGGCTCCTGACAATCCATTTGGTGAAACCTTGGTAGGTCCGTTAGCTCTAGGTTAGCTACTTACTTATATAATTTTCTGTTCTATTGTTTGATGTAGGCCATAAATAACTTTGTAATTCAGCAGATTTAATAGTGTAGCATTCTTGCCACATTCTCTGAGGCTTGGATTAGTGTTTTGGGAATTATAGCTGTTGTTTTGCAGTGGATTGTATAAGCTGTCTTCAGGGCAATATCCCAAAATTGCACCATTTCAATTTTCACAGAACATCAAAAGTCATCTTTTTATATCAGGTAAAAGATTTTCTTATAATCATAAATAGCACAACACGTGAGGTTAGTATTGGCCAAATTTTATTGTCTCCACCAAGGAAACATTGCAGACAACTCATCAGTGATGGAGGGGGTGAAATGAGTGAGAAAACTTCTCTACTAAGGCCCTTTTTAGGACATCTGCTTGCTGCCAGGACAAAAACCTCACTAGAATATATTGGACCGATTTTTCTTGGATAGCTATACTAGAAAAGACTGGTGTTTTGTGAGGATATAAGGTCGTGTTACCCAAACTGGGTTTTATTGCCCCCCAAGGTGTTGGGTGGGTGATGAGCAATTAAACAGAAAAGGGCAGGTGATTGAAATTTTTTGCGGGCAATTTTGACTGTTAAAAAGTTTTCAACATATACTACCCTTTTTTTTAACCAGGAAATATTGACTTCTTGCTCTTTACTGATGAGTTAGTTGTTGGACTAATGAAAAAACCTTACTACATCTTACTTTTTACCCTCTTTTCTTCCAGGAGTTGTGACCATCAGTTGACATGAAATACAATACTGTGTAGCTGTTTATTAGTTACTAGCAGTATAGCCCGGCATTGCTCGTGTGTAATGAAAGCTTTTATATTTATATATTATTGATTTTCTGCACTATTGTAAGAACTGCAACCTTGAAACTTCTGAATATCGTTTCTTATGTCTTTGTCTATGAATGTATCAAATTTGATCAAAATTGGACCAATACTTCTATAACCCGATTTTTTCGATTATCGATTTTCGATATTTATCGGGGGTACCATGACACAAAACCTAGCTAAGAACACTCGCAGATGCTTATAGTACAACTGTGTAAATTTTCAAGAAAATCTGTTCAGCCGTTTTGGAGTCTATGGGTAATGGACACACACACACACACACACACACACACAGACAAAGTTCCATTTATAAATAAGTTTAGATTAGATGTGAATTTTTTTTCTTGTCATCCTGAACCTTAAATTACCCTTTTAATTTACACCCAAAATGTTATCTGTTGCACATTATGGGCTATTTTGTATTGTATCACTGAGGTGGCAGTATGATACTAGATGATGTGTGCCGAAATATCTACAACACAATATCTGAGCTAATGGATATCAAGTACAAACAAGACAAACACAGATAAGACAGGACAACTATAATTAGAAAGAGAGGGGGTTGTTGAGGTTGCAGTGAGCACAGTTCAGTAATAATCATCAATGACATTCCGAATTATTTATGGTCTCTCCATGTGTGCAAGGTAGATGTGGCACAAGGTCAATTACCGTGAGTAAAACCAAGCCCTTAAGTTTGGACAAAAATTCTTGTCTGCTTTTCCCCAGATGAGATTTTGAATTTGGTTTGTCACTACCAAGTCCAAGGATCAAACTCATGACCACTAGATGTTACTAACACATGTATAAACATCCATCTGACACTGAATATAAAACAGTCCAAAAATACACCATTTAAGTCCTTTGGGATGGTGGTATAGTGGTTATAGTAGTTGGTTATACATGTGTGAGTATCATCTAGTGGTCATGAGTTCAATCCTCGGACTTGGTAGTGACAAACCAAATTCCAACATGAAAGAACAATAACTGATTTCACAGGATATTTCACAATAATCAATGAGATAATCAACATCAGCCAATCTATCGACAGCTGATGATGACTAGTAGTGGTGATGATGAATCAAGACCGATGTGGACTAGAAAAAAAAAACTTTTTTCGGTAAAATTTTGGAAGTACTACCATTGCTATTCCCCTTCAAATTTATCCAAAGTAGCATTATATCAGTGCAAAAGTATGTGCTGAATTCAAATCCAGTGCAATTTATTGAAAAAAAATTACACATATTTTCATATTAAAATAAAAAAACCCAACTCTATGTTTAAATTGTATACTGGAAAAAAAAGAAAAAAGGTGCATTACTTCCTTAATTGGAGGTAAAGAGGGGACGCAGCCCGTCATTCTGCAGTTAGTTACATGTCTACGTGACAGTTACGGGATAGAAGAAGGGCACGGTTCGTTTTTCAAATGGATTTTTAGATAAAAAAAGGGAAATTTTTTCGATAAATTGCACTTGATTTGAATTCAGCACATACTTTTTCTATTATACAATGATACTTTGGATAAATTTGAAGGGGAATAGCAACGGTAGTACTTAAGAAAGTTTACCCTTTTTTCTTGCAGCACGCACAATATAGAGATGACAAGAAATTAGAACCATGTTGTCATTTTTTTTTTCACAAAAAAAAAGACAATTTCTTAAATATGGAAAAATTATTAGCAAAAGTGATAAAAATATAGCAACTGCAGCTGGTGTTGGAACTTCAGAAACAACAACAAAATTTAATTGAAGTAAATTTAATTTAAATGAAAACGAAAAATTCTACGATTTCTTTCACACTCAACATAGTGGAAAATGCCATAGCTGAATTCATATACATTTCAGATAATGGAATTACCTTTTATGTTTATTTTATAAGATACGAGCAAATTTACAGAGAAGAATGCAGCAACTGGAAAGATGAGTGAAAACAACACTTTTGTTCTACACCAGTAGAACAGGAAAAATGCTAGAATTTTGTACTCCAGAGAAAACCAGGATACATTTGCTTAGAAGAAACGGTAAATATTCTGGCTAAAATTTTTAGTAAGAAAAGTTCATTGTTCAATACTTGTTGGAAGTGTATGCGTCTAACAAAAAAAGAAGACAAAAATATTGTCAGATATGTTGGAATTGTTAACAAGCAGTGTGAAAGATTTAAATTATATGAGTTGACTCCAGATATGTTTAAAGAATTAATTTTTGTTCAAGAGTTAACAGCAAAAAAAGACACAGAAATACATGACAGTATCCGAACAAAACTAAAACAGAATAAGAACTAACACTACAAGAAATTTTGGACAAATATCAGAGAATCTTAAAATCTGAGATGTGATATGAAGGAAATGGAAGAAAAAGAATATGCTTATTTACAAGCCAACGAAAAATGAGGCCAAAAGAAAATTAATCCGTTTCAGGTGTGAAAGGTTATGTCACAGAGATGACTGTCCCTTTAAGAATTTAAATTGATACAAGTGTAGAAAAGTAGGACATAAAAGTCACACTATAAAGCAAAGAAAAGTTCTCACAGAAAAAAAAATGTATACAGTGTTGAAACAGAAAAAATAATTACAAAAAACCAAAGAGAATTTATGTACGTGAAAATGAATAATTTTCACAATTTACATTGTTCAGACTGTTTCCCTCATCTTTGTTGCCATATCCAAATATGTAAATAATGTAAATAATTGCAATATTAAAAACTGAAAATTAATTAGGTACTTCCACTAATTCGCTGAAAGTTCAAAATAGTATGAAGAAAAAAGACCCCAAATTTATTGAAAACATTTTTTCAGTCAAAATGTTTGTTATTATTAAGAGAAAAGATCAAACTATTTTTTATCGTTTATAAAAGTTTTTTAATCCTTTGAAACATGTTCAAAATTCTAGTAAAAAGTTCTTTCTTTAATCAACAGGTGACAAATTTTTACCAGAGTTTACTATATAAAATGTCATCTCATGAAAGTCATTTTTTTTTCCATTGAAAAACATTAATTTGAAAATTATTGCTAAAATTAAATAATTGTTGGATTTTAATGAAACTTTCAGGACCTATTCACAAATGAATTAATTTATTTATGAAATTACTATTTTTAGAAAATCTTGGTAAAAATATTTTTTTTACATGTTGTTCCTACTCTCCACATAATTTCATGAAATTTCAAGAAATTAAATTTTGTTTTGAAAATTTCTTTTATTATTTAAATGCAGGACTTCTTGGGGAATGTAAATCATCTATTTGTTTTTCAAACGGCTTTCTTTTTGAAAATCTGTTCCATACAGTACAACGACGGGAGAGCGAATTGACTTGAGGATCGTCCCCGGCAACGTGAAAGGGGGGACGGTGACTTCTTCAAGCCCCCTTAACCCAAACCCCTGCACCTGCTTCCGGTGAGTCACTCCAAAGAAAACCACTGCCTCCTTTACACCCCTGAAGCCACTTGACCCCAGCTCCTACTCCTCCTCCAACCTGGATGTGCATGACCGCAACACCACCACCGATGTACAGTATTATTATTCAGGTATTAATAAAACAGTATTCAATGTAATATGAACAGAACTATTAGCAATGAATTTGAACACTCTCTGCTACTGGTGTGCATTTACATTTTATATAACACACTAAAGTCTGCCTTCCTCTACTGAGTGCTCATAGCTTGGATATATATTTATATATATATATATATATATAGTCATCCGTAGACAAATCTGTTTCACTGTATCACAGCTCATCAGTACGGTTAGACTCTGATTGCTTATAACCCAGGATTGAAACCTGACCGAATTGGCATCAGTTGGCGATTCTACCTCTGAGCTATGGGTGCTCGGTAGAAGAAGGCAGACTTTTTAGTGTGTATATTATCAATCGCTGACTGATGTCAATTTGGTCAGGTTTCAATCCTGGCTAGAAACAATCAGATGTTTAACCATACTGATGAACTGTGAAACAGGGCTGCCTGTGGATGACATCTCTCTCTCTCTCTCTCTCTCTCTCTCTCTCTCTCTATATATATATATATATATATATATATATATATATATATAAAGACAGTATAGTCTAAAGGAAAAAATTCTGATAAAGAATGAATTTTTACAAGAATCTTTTTCATTTTTTATTTTTATTTTAATAATTTATAAAGTTTATAATTTTTAAAAAAATTTTCTAAACCTTGTAGTGGTTAGGTTATTAAGTTATTAAATGAAGACTATAATTACTCATCGAAAATTGAAAAGCTTAATACAAATTTTTCAGCCAAAAAATTTTTAAAATAAGTTTTTTGTGTGTGTGAGGGGGAAAGGGTGTTTGTTGAAGTATGATATTTAATGTGTGACATTAAAAGACCACGTGTTTCACGTTTTCTTCCCCTTACAGAAAAGAACTGGAAAATTATGTCAATTCTGGTCAACTATACTTAGCTTATCAACTCATCTGACTGTAAATCACTTAACAATCTGAAAGCTATGACCTCCATGAAGAAGAAATACTTTTATTCTAAATTTCATGCTATAAACAAGTTGTATTAGTTTGAAATCAGATTAATTTATTTTAAATTTGGTAATTTCCCATAAATAACGTGTCATAAATGTATATTTTATTTTTGCAAGATTTTTAAAACTAAGAATCAACTTATCGCCCGGTTCACACTCCACCCACGTCTATTGAACAGGTGTAGAATCTCATCCCTTGTTCCCTGTTTAGGATGTGGTTTCCAGCTTTCTCTTTTCCAATCTTTTCACTTTTCATTTTTGTTTTTTTTTTTTTCAATTGGAGTAGATAGAATGAACTATCGCTCGGTTCACACTCCACCCATGTCTATTGAACAGGTTCCCTGTTTAGGATGTGTTTTCTGACTTTCTCTTTTCCAATCAATTCACTCTTACATAGCCCCCTGCACACCAGTGGACTTACCGCCTTGTTTGGGGTGATATGATTAAAAAAAAACAAAAAAAACAAACTTGTCAAAATGGATGCAAAAAATGAAAACTCTTAAATGTTGAGATTCCAATCAATATAATTTCTATTTGAAAAACATCTGTGTATTTTGCTTACTGGAAATAATAAAGTTAATCACTGAGCTTTCAGTTAAAGCTAAATTGAAAACTTCCATAAAGCTTTTTTATTTTAAAAAAAATGACTTTAAAATGTAAGTATTGAAAATGAGTTGAAGTACCTAAATTAAATTTAGGTTTCACTAATTCACTGAAAAGCTGCACAGTATGAAGAAAAAAGGCCTCAAGCTCAATAAAAATTGGAGTTTTTTTGTTAAAATGTTTATGTTATTATTAAGAGGAAAGATCAAAGTAAAATTTTATTACTTTTAAATTATTTTAAATCCTTTCTAACACTTTAAAATACTTTTTTTTTTCGTCAGTGAGTAACGAATTCATTACGAGAATTTAGTATGTATAATGTAATGTGTGTTGTGGCGCAGTGGATATCGACTCGGAACAAGAAATCGGAGAGCCGAGTTCGAATTCCAGTTGAATTCCTTGCATTCACTTATGCGCAAAGACCCTTGGGAAAGGTATTAATCCGTCTATTCCCTCCAGTTATGCGTTAAATAACAGGACAGATTGGGTTCTATAGCCTTGGTTGGCAACCAGTCTACCGCAGAAAGCAATGACAACCTATTGCGGGATAATCTTCTGCCCAGTCAGTCATGTCTCTTTCGAGACATGATCGCCCAAGCGTGTATCACGTATGGCAATTAACTGACTGAATGTAATATTACATAACTCATTTTTTTTCAGTGAAAACACATAAATTTGGAAAATCTTGCAAAAATCAAATAATTGTCGGATTTTAATTTAACTTTCAGGACTTATATACAAATGAATGACATTTATTTTTAAGTTATTATTTTTAGAAAATCTCTGTAAAAATATATTTTTTTACATGTGTTCCCCTGTAACACTATTTTTGGTACTTAAAAAAAGATGGAGATGAGAGAAGGAAGAGGAATAATAATTGAGTATGTTTTTTCTCTTTCTTTCTTCTTTGGTCGCTAGAGCTGGGTGAGAGATATGTTTAAACTGCACAAGTGAAATAGATTAAGTTTTTTATGACTCTTGAATGCTGGCAAAGATTCTTATTGCAAAAATCGGAAAAGACTATTTTCGGTAAAGAAATGAGTTTCCTCGTTTTTGAAAAATTTAACAACCATTGATAGAAGCGACAACTGTCTAAGGAACAAGGCAAAGGATATTTTATGACTTTTAGGGACAGCCACTTCTTGCTAAAATAAAGAGACAAAATTCCCAGAAATAAAGTCTCCTGGTTCTTTGTGGAATTTTGCAACACTGAGAATTAAAGGAAAAACCTATGATTTTCTTTTCGACCGAAGCTAGATAATTTTTTTTATAGCTACTGAAATGATGAAAAAGCAGATGTGAAATTATAACACACCAAAAGTGGAAAAGTGAAAGGAATGATAATCAAAATTTGGTGGGAAGCACTTACACAGAAGAAAAGGAGACAGGACTGATCAGATGAACAATGAAAAAAAAGGGGCCTTGATGGATTTTGAGAAAATCGGAGGAACGTTTCAGGCCCCCCCCTAACTTGAGCAATAGCAAAAGGCACCCACACTGGAAAAAGGGAGAAGAGGTTGATCAGGTGACCAAAAGAAGGATTCCTTTATTTGAAAATGCTAAGTGCACTTAAAGTGTGTCACAACCACCTCCGCTAAATGCAAAACTCAATATAAACAGACAAACAGTTGAGAGAGACAGTTGAGTACTGTAGAGTTGGACTGGTTGGAGCACTTTAATCCAAGAGACATGTCACTTATGTGATTGCCTTCCTTAGAAGAAACTCCAATTTTAGCCTGGGGTCAGGCCAACTAACTTGGATAGTGTTACATCCTGTAGAAGATGTTGGTTAAAATTATAGTTGTCTGCATGCAAGTGTTATAAACTCTAATCAAATACTGTACTGAACAGAATGAATGTATATAAACTCTTTGTTAATTTCACAAAGATTTCCTTTTCTTATTGTGGTTCCCAGCCCTGTCTGGATCAGCAATGCAGCGGATTTTCGGTGACTTTCAACCCAGACTAGCTTTGTTCAAGCACAATGTGGGTAGAGCTTCAAACAAAGTGATCAACTATCGATCAGCTGCAAGATTTTGAGTGTCGACATGAAGGACCGGTGGTGGTGAGGGTTCACACCCCTCTCTCCATATAAATTCATGAAACTTCAAGGAGGTAAATTTTGTATCGAAGATTTTTTTTATGACTTAAACACAGGACTACTTGGGGAATGTAAATCATCTATTTTCTTTTTCATACTTTTTTTTCTGAAAATCTGCTCCAAATAGTAAAATAAAAAATATGATAAAACTATGATATTATTTAATTAGATAAACTTTTAATTGCTTTTTACATAGATATATATATATCATAGGTTACGGTCATATCACGTTGAATACACCGATTCTCGCTCGATCACTGAAGTTAAGCAATGTTGAGCCGAGTCAGTACTTGGATGGGTGACTGCTTTGGAATACCAGGTGCTGTAAGCGTTTAGTGATGGATGTACGTTGTAATGCAGTAGATGTCTGCTCGGAAAAGGAAATCGGTGAGCCGAGTTCCAGTTCCAGTCGAACACTCTACATTCACTTACACACTGGTACCCTTGGGAAAGGTATTAATCCATCCCCTCCCTCCAGTTATGGGTTAAATATCTGAGGTCTGCTGTTCATACAATCCATGGCGAACTTCTGCACTGATTGTTTGTTATCAGCAGTTTCAAAAAGTGTGGATGGTGCTACACAAGTCTTCACCACTCAAAACAATTCTTTGTATGGCAGTCTAACTGTGTTAGACACTCATACGTCGAAATTGACAGGAGAGTCCATAATACACACATGCACACACACACACACACACACACACACACACACACACACATATATATATTAAGGACTTATAGTCTAAAGAAAATATTTTTTTCAATGAATAATGAATTTTTACAAGAATTGTTTTAATTTTTTTTTAATTTTAATAATTTATGAAGTTTTGAAAATATTTTTAAAATTCTTCAAAACCTTGTCACGGTTAGGTTAAGTTATTAAGTGAAAACTATATTTACTAACTGAAAATTGAAAAGTTTAATACAAATCATTGAGATAATAGATTTTAAAAATAATTTTAATCATTTTTTTGTGCATTTAGATTTTTAAAGTATGGTATTTTCTATGTTAAATTAAAAGGATCATGTGTTTCTTGGTTTCTTCCCCTTACAGGAAAAGAATTTGAACAATTGTATCAATTCTTATCAGCTATACTTAGCTTATCTCTTCATCTGGCTGTCATCACATATCAATCACTCACTTCAAAGGTCAGAAATTAAAAAATACTTTTATTCATAATTTCATGCTATAAACAAGTAATACTTGTGCAAATCAGATTAATTTAACTTTAAATTTACAAATGTTATATTAAGCTATGGTGGCAGAACAAAGAAGAAATGACAGTGGTTTAGGAAATAAATAATTGTATTAATGAAAAATACAACAAGTTGTAAATCAGTATGAATGGCTTTCATTGAAAGGAAGAGATAAGTAGAGTCATAAAAAGTTGTCTGCAAAGGCCTAAGGTAGGAGGGTGAGTTGTGAATTACTGTGACGGTAGCCTTTAGCTGGTGTTTTAGAGATGGGAGGTCTGTTGAGGCGAGCATTGTGAATTGTGGCTGGTCTGCCGACTGACTGCCAAAGAAGTCCCTTTGATTGGTTTTTATATCCTTTTCTTAGGCTCAGATTGGCTTCAGTTTTTTTTTTGTTCCTTTAGACGGGAGTGGTTACTATTGGTGAAAATTCTGGATTGTGTTTTTCTTTGAGTATGTAAGTGAAATAGATGCTATGTGTGGAGCCCCTGGACAATTCACTAAGGTTTTAGTTCAGTCTTGGGATTCGGGTCGTTCACATCTGACAAGTGGTAGAAATTTGTGTAACATGAATCAGAAGAAGATCTGATTTTAGGAAGATTATGACACTAATTTTCCAAAACTAACATGTCAAAGATCTATACTTTATTTTTGCAAGATTTTTAAAACTGAGAATTAAATTTTGTTTACAAATGTTTCAATTCTCAAAATGGCTCAAATATTCAAAAACCTTTTTAAAATTTTACATTCCAATCAATATAATTTCTGTTTGAAATACACCAGAGTATTTTGCTTATGGGAAATAGTAAATTTAATCATTTAACTTTCAATTAAAACTAAAATAAAAATTTCAAGAAAAGCTTATTTTTAAAAATTCAATTTAAAAGTTAGTTATCAAAAATGAGTGGAGATACCTAAACTGGAGTATTTTGCTTACCAGAAATAGTAAATTTAAATCATTTAGCTTTCAATTAAAGCTTCAAGAAAACTTATCAAAATTCATTTTAAAACTTAGGTATGCAAATTATTGTGAAAAGTGGAGGTACCAAATTAAATGAATTAATACGGTGGATGTAAAAATGCAATTAAACACTGATAGTAATATCACAATAATCAACGAAGTCACATGGAAAGCAAACGGAATAAAAAAAAAGAACTTGGAAAATTATGTGGCGTATTGAGTGAGAAATCAAATGTTATTGATGTTTCATAACAAGTGTCTAAAATCTAAGAAGACATATGTGTTTAAAAAAAATACGAACTTATGGGATTTATTTATAAATATTTATTGCAAAGAATATGCTGAACGTAAAAGTTATGACCATGGATACCAGAAAAAAGAAACAATAACAGAAAAAGTAGTGCTTAACGCAAAACGAAAAAAATACAAAATTCAATATCTTGTATAGCAGGTATCTCTTCTCTTATTTTTATTGGAGTGAGGGGTAGTAGGATTCCGTAGTAGGTTAACGAAATTTGGCCTTGTGGGAAGATAGCCCACTATAATCCATAAAAGATTATAAATTCAAGAAAGGCAATTTTGAGTGTAAAATAACATTTATACATATATACGTTTCAATTAATGTTTTACAATTAAAACAATACTTGGAATAAAGGTCCAACAAAGCTAGAAAGAGTTTATGGCGGATAATAATGAGCTGAAGGAGATAAAAGAATGTTCAAGGAAGATATAACGCTGAAAGGTAAAAAGCTGGGTAGTATGATTAATGTTCATTATCAAGTTGCCATTTCTAAGGTCAGTACGTCAGCAAGTTGGTTTGTGGAATGCCTTAGAAAAGGTCAGTTAGTACTTTGAGAACAGGGCAGGAAGAAGGAGCCGAACATAGTAGCCGCTCGACATATGTCAAGGAAGAAACTAATTACACTCTTCTCTGTCTGTGCCTGTCTGTCTGGGTGCCTTTTGTCACGGCTTTTATATTTTTCCTTCTGGCTCAAAACGCTGGTCGTTTCGCATCATTTCATCCTTGTATTTGGTTCTGGGCTTCTCATTGGCTGATAAATAAAAATGGTAATTTGATATTTGATTAATTTTTATTTTTCAACCGGAGCATCTGCGCGAATCCACTTGCGTACGACGACTTTTTATTCATTAGCTTTCTGGTCGGCATAGAGCTCACTTTTGCTTGGTTGGTGGTATCACCACACTTGCGAACTCGCCTGTAGATGAATACGGCCTATGTTCCCCAAATTTTAAATTTTATAGCTTAGATGAATTAATGGCTAAGAGATATTGAAGAAGCGAGGTGTGTGTTCTTTTCAACTGTCGGGGGTCACCAATGTTTATATAGGGTGCATGTTCCTTTCAGATGTGATGTAGTGTGAATGGGGGTCGTCGGGACCGGCCTGACTATTTTTTTGCTACTTTGTATCCTCTCTGTTCTCTGCTCCCTTGTCCCTCTTCTCTCATCGGCTGAGAAACGTGTGTAAATAGCCAACTCTAATCACCTGGTTAGCTCCAAATGTAAACTCATTTTTGGGTAGGAAGAAATACGACTCGGTTCAATGAAAGTTCAATCTATTGTTTTCTGTAAATCGCTCTCGTTTTATTGGTTAATAAGTATTTTCACACTGGCTCGCGAAATTGGTCTTGGTCTTTTTCTTAGCACAGAGGCAATCTTTTTTTTCCAATGGGTCAAAAATAGATTTTCACACTGGCTCACGAATTTGCAAAGAGTGAAGAAAAGAAAGTTATTTTTTTTCATAGTCATACTAATATATTATATATATATATATATATAATAGAATCAGTCAGAATTGTTTTTTGTCAGTGGCATGATAAAGTGCGTGAGAAGTCATCAAAATGTGGTTCAATCGGAGGAAAAAAAAAGATTGAAAAAAAAAGAGATGGTGATTTTCTAAGCGCATCTTAGATGTAGCGCAAGGCTGAAAGTGCGGGGGCACCCAGTGAGAATCGAACTCGCTACTCAGTTGCAATGATTCTCACGAAACAAGCTTACTAACCATAAACACCACCTCGAGGTACCCCCCCCCCACACTCACCAGAGATGTGTTGAAAGATTGTTTCCTTTTTGAAAGAAGAGAGTAGAAGAGAAAAAAAATAAACACAGTGAAATAAAAAGTAAAAGAAGAAAAGAAAATATCCCTATTTTTTTTTTTTTTTTACTGATTCAAAGGTAACGAGTTCGATCCCGTTCCCTATCTCCGCCTCCCCTCTTTCTCTCTCATCAACTCTAACACCTGTTTCTCCTCCTCCTTCCGCTCTTTCGCAGCGGTAACTAAATAGGAGGAGGGAGGAAAAATTAATTTTTCCTCCTACTCTTTCATCGCCATCTCCACCCGCTACCCATAATAAATCATATTTCCTTCCTTCAACGAATAAATGTCCCGTTTCGTTCGTGTTTAGGTTTTCCGTTTCGTTTTTTTCGGGAGTGAGTGAAGGTAAGTTAACGCAATATACTTATTTTTTTTCTTGTTCCTCATTGTATGAATTCTCAGTTTTTAAGATTAAAAACTTTTTTAGTTCTATTATTTAAAAATTTAAAACTTAGAGTGTACTGTGTGTAGATTTAACCACTGTTTCTTCCTGGTTTTAAATTAAAACTTAATAAAAATTAAAACTTATCAAATAAAATTCTCTGAAATTAGTTCCTAATTTAATAAAAACAGGGAGATTTTAGTAATTAGTTTTCAAAACAAAAACCGTGGTGGGACAGAAGATTTTAAAACCTTTGAATTCACAAGTAATTTATTCTCAACTGAGGCGTGATTTTGAGCCAGCATTTAATTTTTTAACTTATTTCAGGCCAATGTTTCAAACTCCGATTCATTGTTAAAAAAACATTATCTCCGCAAAGAATTTCAGTCAATTGAATCCCGACGAAATTGTTTTCAAAACTTCTGCAGATTGAATAGGAAGTTTTTTTTATTCGTCAGGTCTTTCTTCTTCAGTAATTAACTTAGAGGGAAAATCTTAAAAACTGACAAACTAGAAAATCAAAGCTTAAAAAACTGAAAAGAGTTAGGTATCGCCATACTAAATTTATTAAAATAAATATAGAAAATATCTTCAGTTGAGGAATTGTTATTTCTGTGTTCACTTGTATGTGTTCACTGTTATTTGAATAGAGATTCTCTAGACAGTGGGTGATTAGATTTCATTTAGGATTATTGCAAGGGTTAGCATTTTTGGCATTGTTTTACATAGGGTAAGCAGCGTTAAAAAGAGTAAAATTCTCCTTTTTTAGAAAATCAACTTTTTTTATGTTGGTTTGTTTTGTATTATTACTTTAAAGTTAAAGTTCTTCATATGTATGAACTTTTCTTAAAACAGTCATTTTTACAACTCCAAAAAATAAAAATACGTGCCTCCACTAAAATCACTTTATAGCATGAAGAAGAAAGGCTCTAAACTCAATAAAAACGAACTTTTTCCATCAAAAATCAAAATGTTTAATATTTAAAAAAAAAAAAAAAGTAAATTTGTTTTCTTCCCCGAAGGCCTTTACCCCTTCAAATCTTTCCCAAACATCCTTATTTCCGTGCAAATGTAAATGCTGAACTCAAATCGATAATTGTTTATTAATGTTTATTGACGAAACCTACCTTTTTTTAAGTTTACAACCAGAAAAATATCGAACTTCTTTTCGCTGTTTATCTCACCCCGTAACCACGCTTCAAAAAATGTTCTTCACTGCAGGATGACTTCACGCGTAGTTTGCTGATTTTTCGACCAAATTACTTCCTTTTCGCAATTACTACGCAGAAATTGAGTTCCAAAACCAAAGAAATCTCGAAGTATTTGTTCAAAGAAAGTAAACAGGCCGAAATAAGTATCCTACGCCTCAAGTCATTCAGCGGTGAATCAGATATGAGAACGGTGGTAAGGGGTGAGATATAGTCCGATATTTTTCTGGTCAATAACAGGAAAAAAGGTAAGTTTTTTTCAATAAACAATTATTGATTTGAGTTCAGCATTACATCATGTGTAATTAAGGAAATTTAGGAAAGATTTGACGGGGTAAAGGCCTTCGGGGGAACAAATAAAAAATTTACCCCAAATCGTTACGCGATTTTACAATGGAAAACGTATTAAAGCAGTTTTTTCTGGTGACACACATTAATTTGGAAGTTCTTGTAAAAATCAAATAATTGTTGGACTTTAATGAAACATTCAGGACTTATTCACAAATGAATGAAATTGGGAATGGATTATTTTTTAAAAATCTTGGTAAAATATATATATATATATATATTTTTTTTTTTTTACATCAGTTACTTGTGCCTTCCACATTAATTCATGAAATCTTAAATTAAATTTTGTTGAGAAAATTGGTTTTAGTTAAATGCAGGACTCATTGGGGAATGTATTGTAAATCATCTATTTTTTTTTTTTTTTTTTAAATTTTACCTTTATTTCCGAAAATCTGCTCCCAATAGTAAAATAAAAAAATCCAATAAAGCTGACATTATTTTTTAATTGCTTTAAGGACATTAAAGTCTGAAGAAAAAAATTTTTTTTCGATTAATGAAATTTTGAAAAATCTTAATTTTTTTTTTAATTATAATTTATAAAGTTTCAAAAATATTAATAATACTTCAAATATTTGTGGTCATTAGTTTATTAACTTAACGTATTAAATGAAGATTTTATGGTAAATTTTTGTTTTAAATCCCGTCGCTTTTCCCCCTTCAAATTTATCCAAAATAGCATTATCTCTGTGCAAATGTATATGCTGAACTCAAATCAAGTGTTAGTTATTGAAGAAACTTAACTTTTTTTTATCTAAATGTCCATAATGAAAACAAACTATGTCTTGCATTTTTGTTCTCTCCTGTAACTCTTACAAAGTCATGTAATTAACTGCAGAATGACGTACTGCGTAATGCAACGATTCTTGGTAGATTTTTGCTTGATTTTTCTTCATTTACTGATACTTCCAGCAATGTACTTCCGGGAATTAAAGTAATACGCTATTGTATTTCTACGCTTATTGCTCTCAAAACTGGAAGTACATCACTGGAAGTTTCAGTAAAGGACAAAATTTGACCAAAAGTGATGCCTACATAGAACGTCATTCTGCAGTTAATTACATGACTTCATGAGAGTTACGGGAGAGAAAAAGTGCGAGATATAGTTTTTTTTAATTTTTTTTTTTTATGGACTTTCAAAGCTAAAAAGGTAAGTTTCTTCAATTTTAGCAAAAGTTTTGATAAAAATACACTGAAACTTAATTATAGCTGCACTGATAATCTTGATATAATAAAAGAAAACATTTTAATAAAATCCTTAAACAACATAATGAAATTAATCACAACCAACTTATTATAAATAACAATAACACTGATTCTTGCAATTGTCATAACTCTTATGTATATCCATTGCAAAATGAATGACTTACGAATTCCATTGGATACCAAGTTACCATCTCCACTATTGAAAATCTTAATCTTACCAAACAATATATTGGTTGTACTAAAACATGATTTTATCAGCATAACTTATCTTTCCAATAATAGTAATTCTCTTTCTAAATAATACTGGCCATTTAATAGTTTCAGATAAAACTATTGCAGTTAAATGGAAAATATTAAAAGCTAGAACATGTAAATCGTTAAATGAAATGTTTCCTTTGCTTACAAGAAAAAAATCCATATAATTTGGTTCTCAAAAGCTAGGTTGTTGAACCATCATAATTAAATCACTAATTTTTGCCACCGTAGAATTTTCCCTACTCTTAAATGTATCTAAAATTATCTCAATATATTTAATTTGCTCTTATCTATAAAACCTATCCCTTTTTAGTTATATACCTTAAAATGTAACTTGTTTAACTGGTATTTTTTCACAACTGTCATCTTTTATCTAGTACTTATGTTTCTAAAACTTCGCTTTTGTTTTTTCTATTTTTTTTTTATATCAACAAAACCCTTTAAGGAAAATTTTTTTTATTTTATTATATTATGGTGATACCAAGCAAAGTGAGGGACCGGATGTTTGCCCTCAGAGATCCAGGAAGCAAATAACTAAAACTAGTTTTTGCGCACCTGGCTCCATGCATATGTTCTGGCAGAAAACCAAAAAGTAATAAATATCAAATTCCTGTTCGTGAGCTTAGGCAAATTTTATTTATCATCCAACGGGAAGCCCAGAATTAAATACGGGTGTATTCCCAAATGACCTACTGGGACCCACAAAGATGAAATAAAAAGCCGGCACAAAAAGCATCACCAGTTGAGAAAGTGCGAGTATAATTAGCATGTCCCTTGACCTCGTCAAGCGATCCGCTATGCTTGTCTTATATAGAAATTACCAATATGTAAATATGTAGAGCTAATGTGGTAAAAAACATTATAGACCAAAGTACTCAACATTTCAAAAATAAATTCAATTTTCATCTGATTTAAACGTAGAGAAAAAATAAAATATAACTGCGTTTTAACAAGAGACACTGGTAGGTTTAAAATTTAAAATTATTATTACTTTTTTTTAAGCAATCTATCCAAATTTGTCTATATTTTTTTCTTTTCTATCATCATTATTAAATATTCCACATTGTGATAACAGAAAGTCTGGTGAAACGTGAGAACCTGGGCGTAAATTTACTGTGGCTGAAGTAGTGATTAAAGCACATTCTAGACATTTTTGCTGTAGTAATATATTTTCTTTTAATTAGAGTAGCATTTCTTTTTTTTTAATCATATCACCCCAAGCAAGGCGGTGACGTCACTGATGCGCATGTGGCTACTTAAGAGTAAAATGATTGGAAAAGAGAAAGCCAGGGACCACATCCTAAACAGGAAACAAAGGATGAGCCTCTTCACCTGTTCAAAAGACGTGGGTGGAGTGTGAACCGGGCGATAGTTAAGTCTATCTACTCCAAAAAAAAAAAAAAAGAAATGAAAGAAGATTGGGTGGTCAGTTTCATATGATGGACAACCAATGCATTGAGTGTTGTTTTAGTGTTGTATTTCTCTTTTGTTGTATTTCTCTTTTGTTGTATTGTTTGTTGTGTTGTTTGTTGTGTTGTATTTCTCTTTTGTGTTCCTATATAGTCTTTTGTATAAACTTCCTGAGGTTACTCCAATATATTCTTTTTAGCAATCCTTGCACTTGATAGATTGAATTTCTCCTACAAGTTTTGGTTTGGTTTTGTACTGATTTAATCTTTTATTATTTTAGATGTAGCTGTGACAATGCATACTCATAGCCACGTCTAAAACCCAGTGTGATGAAGTCGTAGTCTTGTTGCAGGTTTTTCATCAAATTGGGTCCCAAAGTTTAGTGGATTTTATACTTCAGTTTAGAACCCAATCCCATTTTTTCCCAGAATTCAGATTTATTTGTTTACCATAAAGATAATATATTTAATATTATATTGCAACAAAGCGAAATCTTTCGTAATGTTTCTTTATGTCTCACATGGTTCTGAAATTTTACCAGTGAAGGTATTACAATCACAGATATTCTTTTTTGAACCCGGGTCAGAAATACCAGACAGCCCTTTCACGGAGATTCTGGAAAATGAAGGAAGAAGGGCTGGACCCTGTAGTTAGTTGGAATCTGATAGGTTCAGCCCGAATTCCGAAGAATTTTCGTGGTAGGTGCGATTTGTGTCTGCAAGAAAAAAATACTAATATTAAAGTACCCAAACCAACACCTACTCTTGAATTTAAAAGAATTCATTAGTAAATGCTGCCATAAGGCGAAATTGGTGAACATTGAAAATTTAAGTTCTAAATTCAATTTTTAAAAGAGAAAATATAAATTAAATTGTTTTTGATTGATTAATTAAATTTTTAAATAGTAAATTTGAACCCCTCTACCTTCCTCTTCCTTTCTCCTATTAATATCTACCTTTTAAGAAGTAAGGATACTTAGATTAACTTAACCCGAATTTTTCCTGCATGTATGTATATATTTCCCTGCACCTAAAATTTTCTTAAAAAAATTTTTTTAATAAATTTTATTTTTAATTTAAATCTAGGTTTATAATTAATTAAATTTAAATAAATTATATGTCAGCTTTTTTCCCCCCCCAAATAAATTTTTTTTCTAAAAATCTCTTTTTTTTTCTAATAACTTTCTCCCATTTAAAAACGCTAGTTTTGTTAACATGTCATTATGGAAATTAAATTGTTCTTTTTTTTTTTTATTTTTTATTCCCTTTTTCTTTCCTTTCCTTTCCATTTTGTTTAGCCCACTTCCCTGTCAAACACAGCTTCCTATTTCTTCCTTTACTTCCTTTACTCCCCCTTCCCCTTTCTTCCTTTACTCCCCCTTCCCCTTTCTTCCTTTACTCCCCCTTCCCCTTTCTTCCTTTACTCCCCCTTCCCCTTTCTTCCTTTACCCCCTTCCCCCTTTCTTCCTTTACTCCCCCTTCCCCCTTTCTTCCTTTACTCCCCCTTCCCCTTTCTTCCTTTACTCCCCCTTCCCCTTTTTAGAGCTAGATAAAGCCAAATTTTTAAATTTTTCACTTACAACTCAATCTAAATGTAATGTTGTCCAAAATCTAAAAATAGACATTGATTGCTATCTACTTATTAATCCCACCTTTCTAGTTTTTTCTGTGACGTAAATTTTTGAACTTCCACCGGTAATATCTTATTTTATTTTGAGTATAAGTTGCCGATGAAATGTGAAATCTCTCTTAGGGATTTCATATAGAAATGATCATACAACAGTTTTGAACTTCGAAATTTATTTTATTTTATAATTGACTCTGTAATTTAAATATTAATTCCCTTGAACCCTTCACCTGGATCATTTTTCAATATTAAAATATTAATATAAATAAGGATCGGATTTTTGGGATTTACCTTCCTGCTTTTCCTTTTGTATTAAAGTTTTTTTTTAAAAAATATATATTTGTCAAAAACACATAATATATACCTTTAACTTGTACAAATGTCTAAAAATAGAAGCAATCAATGTAAATAAATGAACTTTTACAACATCAACATATGAACTCAGCCATAATTTTGTGTTTAGTAATTAAAAACCTGCACAGATTCTATCGAATATGATCAAAAGCTGATATTCAGCCATCAATATGGCTCATTTTCTCCAATTTTACTCCTGATGGGTACGATAAGTTTTCATGGATTTGCTTAGGTTAGTTTATCCTTGGATGACCTATTTGACTCGGATATTGGAAATCGATACCCCAATATCCTCTCGGTTCTGATCAAAATCAGGTTTTCAGCTCTTTTATTTTGGTTTTTGCTTTGGGTTTTGCTCTAAGTAGATAAAATTGTGGTTCTTAGTCTCAGCCATGATACCATTTACTCAGAGGACTTATTTAGCCTTCAAAATTCAGTTTGTGATGGAAAACTTATTTGACTTCGATACCTTAAATCAAAATTTTACTTGCATCCATTCATTTTAGTAAGTTCTATGGCTTAGAGATCAACCTTTCAACAACCTACGTTTTTTGTGCCAATGTCCAAAGAGTCTGAGCTCCAGGACCATGGATCAATTTTAAAGCTTTCATTACACTTGAGCAATGCCAGGCTATACTCTAGTATATATATATACTGAGCGCCCACAGCTCAGAGGTAGAATCATTGACTTGACTGACACCAATTCAGTCGGATTTCAATTCTGGATAAAAGCAATCAGATGTCTAAGCGTACTGATGAGCTGTGATACAGTGAAACAGATCTTTCTGCAGATGACTATATATATATATATATATATATATATACACACACACATTAAACACTAAAGATAATTTTGGCACTGCCATATCCCACCAAATGGAAAAGTTTAAGAATATTAGAAAAACCCAATAAAAAATTAATCAAATTTTCCTTGTTTGTCATATTCAATGGAAAATAATTGCAAAAAAGATTGCTGCCCAACTATACATAGTGCGTATAAAGAGAGAAAAGATTTTGTATAAATTCTTATACTCGTAGATCTATATTTAGCTATATCTGCCCACACCCACCTACATAAGAGTGGATCAATAAATCTGTAACCAGTGTTAGATATTTATTAGCATTTTAGCATTTAGAATTTTAATCTGAAATATTCAATGTATAGTGTTCAATTTGTGTCATTACAATACCATAATGTTATGCTATATTTAAATTTGGTGAAAAAATTTCCCCCATATCTGCCTAAATTCTGTTGTCTGTCAGTAAAAGATGTGAATATTCTAATTAATGATTCAGCCAGAAAATTCAGCATTTAGGCAAAGAGAAACAGACCCAATACTCAAACTAAAGATTATTCTCCGTATTGATTTTTATTGTGATTACACCTTTCTTTTAATCAATAAACAAATACTATTTGGATGTGTGTTTGTATCTGTCATTTGATTATGAAATCTCCTGGTTTCTAATTATCAGTGGGGGAGGGGGTTTGAGATCGCTAAGTAATATGAAAAATGTTTTGGAAGTTCTGCTATAGAAAAAAGGTTAGAACATTTGAAATAGATTGAAATTAGTCTTGAATTTCTTCCTTCTGTTAATCATGGAAATGGATGTGTGTTTTAGGCTAAAATTTATTCAACACTTGTACAAATAGAAACAGACCCAGTTTTGCACTAAAGATTTTCTCCATATTGATTTTTGTTGTGAGTACACAATTATTTTGATTGATAAATTTTCTTAGAATTTATACTTACATTTTGGGCATATCTATATATATATATATATATATATATATATATATATATATATAAAGTATAACTAGAGCCCTACCTAGGCTTTACCTAAATGGATTGTCAGGGAAAACTTTCCCTGGCGATCCGTTCAGGTGAAACCTAGGTAGGTCTGTCTGGCCTTAGGTATACTTTACTTATTCCGCTCTACCTAAGTATTGAGCACTTTTTTTAGTTGATTACTCGTGTCGGGGTTTTTTCTTTGGGCTACATGTTGACTCGGTCCAAAATTCTTTTGACTGATGTTCATGTACTTACCTCTTTCTTTTTTTAAAACCTTTTTTTTCCTTTTCGTAGATCCGTGGAAGATTTTTTGACACGAGTATAGTTATTATCTCTCTTTTATATATATATATATATATATATATATATATTTTAATAGCCCTGATGAGGGAGAATATCAAAATGGTAAAATGGTGTCCTCACGAAACTTCAAATTCAGCATGAATCTGCTCTGTTAAAGACAAACTCTTTGTACTTAGTACTCTATCTACACCCTGATATGGAGCACTCTAAAAAAACCTGCTTGCTAAAATACATTTTATCAGTAAAACCACTATAAAACAAGAACCTTGGCACTAAATGAAACACTATATATATATATATGAACAGAATAAGTAAAGAACAAGTAGGAAAAAAGCGTCTTTAACCTAACGGTTTTTTTTCAGAGATTTATTAAAGACGAATGATTGAAAAAAATCCAAGACAGGATGTTGATTGGGGTATATTTCGTCACTGTACAGGATGTTGATTGGGGTATATTTCGTCACTGTCATTCACACATACTAATGTTATCGACATATACACACACTTGGATCATCTATGGTTTGGATGCACTTAAAACACATTTTCATTTACATATACTTACACATTGATAATAATCATCTAATGTTTTTATTATGCATTGGCACACACACATAAACACACAAGATTTTTCTCCTAAATTTAATATTCATCCATGTCTTTATCATACATCACATGCATCTGACCAATGAAACTACACCTCAACATACTGCCTCTCGGATTTTTTAAATCATTCATCTTTAATAAATCTCTGAAGAAGCTTGTTAAAAGTGAAACATGTTAGATTAGACACTTTTTTCCTACTTGTTCTTTACTTATTCTATTCATCTTGTCGGATTCTGATCCATATACTCATGTCCTGTTTTTCTAAGAAACCAGATGAATTGCAATAGACGCTAGTGTTGATCTAAGACTTAACTTCCTTTCTCTTTATACAATTCGTTCTCTTTTCCTTTTCTTTTTCTTTCTCTTCTTTCCATTTATTAATTTTCTGTATTTTTCTTTCTTTCTTTTGGTATTTTTTGGATAAGCGAGAAAATGTTTTTGTAGATTGTTACAAATGTCTATTCTCATTATGGGCACATGAATGTCTGTATGAAATTCTTTTCTGGAGTATTTTGAATATTAACTGTTGTATCATTTGGGTCTGATGAGCAGGTTTGCCTGCGAAATACATATTACCCATAAAATTGTAGAAAATGTAAAATTTTTTCTAGAGTGTGTGTGCATATATATATATATATATATATATATATATATATATATATACACACACACACACACAGTCGACCAAAAATGTATATACTCTTATGGAAAGGAAAATTTCTTTTGTAGTTTTATTTAATTTTAATAAGACTGTTTACTGTAGTATTTTCTCAACAGATGCCATTATCTTGATGACTGTATCATGAGCAAGTCTTAAAGGATGTTGTGTAGCACAGAAAACAGACTACATTGGAGGCCTTTAGACAAAAATTGAAAATGCATGTGCAGCAATCCTACTGGACACTTTGGCAAAGATTGCTCATGCAGTAGGTTGCCATACTAATGTCTGGAAGTTTAAGGACAACATTTTGAGCATCTCTTGTGATTATAGAGTCCAAAGGTAACTTGTATCAATCTTGTGATAACTGAATAAATTTACTATATATATATATATATATATATATATATATATATATATAATCTAATCTAATCTAAATCTATCTAAACTTATTTAGAAATGGAACTTTGTGTGTGTCTGTGTGTGGGTGTGTGTATCCGTTACCTATAGTTTCCGAAATGGCTGAACTGATTTTCTTGAAAATTTACACAGTCTGCGAGTGTTCTTAGCTAGGCTTTGTGTTGAGGTACCCCCGATAAATATTGAAAATTGATAATCGAAAAAATCAGGTTATAGAAGGAGTGGTCCGATTTTAATCAAATTTGATACACTCATAGACAAAGATATAAGAAACGATATTCAGAAGTTTTAAGGTTGCAGTTCTTACAATAGTGCAGAAGATTGATAATATATCTATAAAAGTTTTCATTACACCCGAGCAGCGCCGGGCTATACTGCTAGTATATATATATATATATATATATAATGTTTGTGGTGCTTAGTGTCAGGATTGCTGTTTTTATTTTTATTTTTTTTTTTTTCAGTGCTTTAATGGTAGAAAAGACATTTTGGTATGCAGTTTTTTTTGCCATAAATTGCTCAATATCGAGATAGAGCTTTAATAAAATTAATGTAGTGAGGTTTGTCATTTAACTGAGCAGTGTTATGCTGATTTCAGTTTTGTGAAGGCATTCACTCTTCAGGGCTTTCCTTCATTAGAAAACAATTATATTTATATAGCTTTATTCCCTCTGCTGAAATATTGCCTTTCAGGATGGTTGTCTGGATTAAGGAAATTGCTGAGACATCGCTGACACTACGAAAAATCATGACCTGTTGAAGTGAATAAAAAGACACACTGTATAATTCATCTTAGCAGGTCTTCTTCTATGTGCCCTGTCCCTTCAGGACATAGGCGATCATGGCTTTCCACATCTCCCTATCCCTGGTGGCTCTGAGCACGCCTTCTCCTGTTACACTGTGCAATGCTTGTTCTGTCAACCACCTGATTAGGTCCTTCAAATATGTTATCCATTGCTTTCCCCTGTCTCTCTTTCCCCTCTATCTGGCCTGTTAGTATCAGGTTCTCAAAGCCCTCCTTCCTCATTGCACGTTCCAGGAACTTCAGCTGTCTCTTCCTGATGCTCAGTATTAATTTCCTTTTTGTTTCCATCATTTCCAAGACCTTATCATTGCTCACATGCTCGATCCATGAGATTTGCAGCATCCTTCTATAGAACCACATTTCAGTTGCTTCAAGTTTTTCCTTCATCTTTGATGGTATGGTCCAGCATTCACTGCCATATTGAAGGACGGACATCACGTAGCAATCAAGTACTCACTTCCTAGTTTGTAGCAAAATTGTCCTGTTTCTTAATACCTTACTCAACTCCTGGAATGCTTCCTTCGCCATGCCAATTCGCCTTCGGATCTCTGTGTCGCACTTTCCGTCTTCTGTTATAACGCTTTCCAGGTATTTAAATTTTGTACCTGCTTGATTCTGGTATCCCCAACCTGTATTTGGCATTTTGGGCTGCCCTTTTTACTGATGACCGTGCATTCGGTTTTCGTGCAGTTTATTTCTAGTCCTTTATTGTTACTTTCTTCTGCTACCTTCTGTAGGAGGTCTTGTAGTTTCCTTTCTGTGTCTGCTATCAGCACTGTATAATCTTAGCAGGTACACGATGTAAAATGCTTCCACCAGATGACACAAAACAAGTGAAGAAGATGATTCGCAAGAATAGCTACACCCAATTTACACATTATTCATTGGACTGTGATATCTAGTATTGTATTTCCTGGCTGAAAGTTAAATTTGGTGTATGACCAGTAAAGCCGTTTATTTTTTTTGTTTCATATCAACCAGGAGGTAGTGAAAAAGATATTTGCATATTGTAACAATGATATTTCAAATCTCACTTGGTGCTATGATCACAATATTAGCTGAATTTTGACTTGAAATTTTCCATCTATGTGATAAGAATTTCATGATATTGTATTGCATCCAAATTTGGCAAAAAAGTAGACTTAATATTTTCATATCTGAAAAATATCTTGTCTGTCTGTCAGGGATGAAATATAAGTGTTTTAATCAATAATTAAGCCCAGAAAGGTCAACATTAGTACAAAGCAAAACTGAAGGTAATTTTCATATTGATTTTTATTGATTATACCTTTATTTGGATTGAGAAATATATTTTGTTCTGGCTCATATTTTTAGTTAGCTTAAAATTAGATTGTAGGCTATCTTCTTCTTTACCAATAAAAATATCACCAGTTTTATATACACTATTCATATTCAAAGTACTTTATATATATATATATATATATATATATAAAAATTAGATAAAATTTTCAAAATTCTAAGCTGTCGGATGTACATTTTGACATAGGATCTCTAATAGAGATTCTACATCACATCAGCGACATTGTTTTTTTCCAAATGGTGAAGACCCTGGGTTAGAGTGTGGAGGGGTTTTAGGTTAACAACGGTCACAAAGTGGAAAAGGACAGAACTGGTAGTCGTGGGGTTACAGGGGGTTGAAATGGTATATTTAGGACGGGGAGGAATGGGAGTTCATATTTTATAAAGATAGACAACTAAATGAGTTAAATTACTTCTTTAAGGTTAAGATTTTGGGCTGTTTGAAGAGGTGTATTTAGGCGAGAAGGAATGGATTTCAATATAAGATTTTAAAAAAGGCTCTCTGCCTGCATCACTTTTTAATGTTAAAAATTTTAAATATTGATTAGGATCAGATTCTTGGAATTTACCTTCCTACTCTTCCACTTCGGATTAAAGAAAAACAAAAAAAAATATATATATATAGGTTTTAACCCAAGCAAGACAGTAAAGCTGCTAAGACTAAAGGGTTAATCTTGTGATACCTGAATGAATTTAATATTACTATATATATATATATATATATATATATATATATATATAGTCATCTGCAGACAGATCTGTTTTGCTGTATCACAGTTCATCAGTACGGTTAGACATCTGATTACTTCTAACCAGGATTGAAACCCGACCATATTGAAATCATTTGGCAATTCTACTTCTGAGTTATGGGTGCTTGGTAGAGGAAGGCAGACTTTAGCATGTTATGTACAATGTAAACACAGCCAGTAGCAGAGAGTGTTCAAATTAATTACTGAATGAACGATGTGTAGATGCGTGATTAGCTACTGTTTTTTCAAAGTCTACCATTCCTATATATATAAATCCGAAATGGAAAATGTAGGAAGGTAAATTCCAAAAACCTGATCCTAATTAATATTAAAAATTTTTTAATATTAAAAACTGATACAGGAGGAGAGCTCAATGTACTTAAAATTACAGAGCCAATATAAATTAAAGTAATTTTTCAAAATTTAAAAATGTTGAATGAACATTTCAACATGAAATCCCTTAAAAGAAATTTTTGTGATGTATATTTCTCAAATCTTAACCGTTATTTATTTTTGTCTCCTTAATTCTGATTTTCTTCATTTTGAAATGGAACTGTGTTGCTGAGGAGACGTGAATTCTCTCTTAGGGATTTCATGTTGAAATGTTCATTCGACATTTTTGAATTTTGAAAAATTACTTAATTTATAAAAATATATATATATATATATATATATATATATATATATATATACACACACAAATTTTTTTCCTTTCTGAAGAGTGTATATTTTTTTTTGGCATACTCCAAAATATATAATGTTGTGATGGTGCTTATTACCAATATTGCTGGTTTTTTTTTTTTTTTGTTTTTTTCCAGTGGTTTGCTGGTAGCAAGGTATTTTTGGCAAGCAGATTTTTTGTCATAAAGTGCTCGATATCAAGATAGAGCATTAACTTCACTCTTCAGGGCTTTCCTTTGTTAGGAAATAGTTATATTTTTGGTCAGCTTAAAATTAGATTGTAGGCTTTCTTCTGCTTTAATAATGAATATCACCAGTTTTATATGTACTATTTATATTGAGACTTTCTTCTTTAATCAGTTTCAGCCCAGGCAAGGCAATAAAGCCACTAAGAAACAAAGGGTTAATGAGTGTGGAAGAATTAGAAACAAACATTAATGAATGGGAAAAGAAAAGAGTAATCAGAAGAACAGGATATAGTAATTGACATTGCATTAAAGTTTTTAGATGAAAGTTGGCTGGAAAGCATGGAGCTAGAAGGGAGTTCCACCAGTGACAAATGCAAGAAAAAAAAACTGTTAGCATGGAATTTACGGCTACATTTATCCACTTCAAACTGATGAGATTTTGATGCCAGTCCGGCATCGTGCGTGGATTTAGAAAGTCAGTTACCTTTGCAAAGAGCTCATCTAAACAATTACCATGAAAATATTTCTAGAAAAGGCATAGAAGCAACTTTATGGCAGTGAGAAAGTGACTGAGGTTGAGCTGCCAGATCAGTATCAACAATATTGCTGATTCTTGTTTGAAGTTTATCAAGGAGCTCAAGGTAAATAACAGGATCACTGGGTCATATGTGGTTGCAATATCTAAACTTATTTATAAATGGAACTTTGTCTGTGTGTGTCTATTACCTATAGACTCCAAAACAGCAGAACCGATTTTCTTGAAAATTTACACAGTTGTACTATAAGCATCTGCGAGTGTTCTTAACTTGGTTTTGTGTTGAGGTATCCCCGATAAATATTGAAAATCAATAATTGAAAAAATCAAGTTATAGGAGTGGTCCGATTTTAATAAAATTCGATACACTTATAGACAAAGACATAAGAAACGATATTCAAAAGTTTCAAGGTTGCAGTTCTTAGAATAGTGCAAAAAAATCGATTTTGTGTGTGTGTATGTATATATATATATATATAAAATACAAAATCAATATATATATATATATACAAAATCAATATATATATATATATATATATACAAAATAATATATATATATATATATATATATATACAAAATCAATATATATATATATATATATACAAAATCAATAATATATATATATATATATATACAAAATCAATATATATATATATATATATACAAAATATATATATATATATATATATATATACAAAATCAATATATATATATATATATATATATATACAAAATCAATATATATATATAAAATTTGTTTGTGTGTGTGTCTATACTGTTAGTTCTAAATATGGGGAAATAGTAAACATAGATATGTAGGATAGATTCTGAAGAGAAAAATTCTCTCTCACAACACAGTAAATCAACCTAACAGCTGACCTAGCAATGGATTCAATATAGTCTTTCCACTTCATGTCAGCTGAGAACATTAGATTGAGAAGGCACAATGAGTCGTTTTTTGGAGGTTAGCATCAGCCATGCTGACGAAAGATAGGCCTATGATTAATAGAGAGAATTTTAGTTTTGATCTTTGCTTTTTATCACATCATTTCGGTCATTGTGTTCTCTGGCCTTCCTCAGGTGTATATCAATCCAGGTAATCTACAGGGAATTTCAAGCTGAACAATCAATCAATCAATGAGGGTAGACCATTCTCATTCCACTGCTCATATTTAGGGATATTATCTAGTTTTTATTTTATTTAGTGCTGTTAAGTTATTGTCTGATTCAGGGATTGAACTCACAACCACTATGTCAACAAAGTCAGAAATTAATGCTTTTACTCCCTAGACCATTCTAGAATTTACCCATTTATAGATTTTGTTGGTCAATTATGTATTGTGGAGGTATCATCACGGGTAATCACTTTTGTCATGATTCCATCTGTGCCATCCAACATGATGGATGTGGATAGTTCCAGCAACAACTAATACACTTTGCCCAGTCCTTCTCAGCACTAGTGGTTTCAAGAAGCGATTTTTACCCTGTTGGTGGAGCTTCAACATATGCCGACTGCACCTCTGCAAGGGGTAAAATTCTCCCAAGAGGGCCACCTGTTTGCCATGGGTGACAACCCATGGGGCTTGAAGCCAGGATCCTTATGACTGAGTTTTAGGAGTTGGGCTATGTATATTCTCTTAAACTTCAACATATCACTTTGGCTCCTACTTGGGCTAGTCAGGCAATCTGCTAGTCAGGCCCGATCCAATCAATTGGCTGGTCATGTCAAACCCCAAATCAGACTAACAAAACAAACAAAGTTTACTTACATTTACGATGTCAAACATTAAACTGACTTAGTAAGCAGTGGCTGTAGGGTCAATTAGACTGGGAACAAACGAATCTGACATGGCTGTTTCAACCTCTGAGGAAAGACTGTACTTTGATGGACAATCCCAGATATAACAGATGCTTGGAATCTTTTCCATATTTTGAGTATACCAGTCTTAGAGGAATGAGGTCAATATGATCCCCACCCCACCTCATCATTTCCCACATATGGGGTTTCTAGTTGGGTGGGGAGTATGGCTGATGAATAATAATGAAATATGTGCACAAAAAAAAAAAATAAGAGTCTACAGACTGATATAGATATAGAAAGTGGCATAGAAAATCAATCCAAAGAAAAATTTTGGGCGGACCCGGACGAGACTACCACCACCTTTTAAATTGGTTGTTTTTCTTTTTTACTTTCTTTACTTTTTTTCAGTGCAGTCTTATCGATTACATCCTAAACTTTCCGATTGACAAAAGAATTTGGAAAAATTTCAATATTTAAACAATTTTAGTGGCGGGAGCTCAGTTTTTCATACAACGTTATAGTAATCGATCCTCCATTTTGGAACCACTTGCCGGTGTGACATTACCACCACCTGTAAATTGGTTCATTATCAATTTCTTTTACTTTTTTCAGTGCAATCTTATCGATTAAACCGTAAACTTTCCGATTAACAAAAACATTTGTAAAAAATTTCAACATTTTAAACAATTTTACGGAAGGTGGGGTGGGGCTCAGTTTTTCATACAACCTTATATAGTAAATTGATCCTGTGTAATTAACTTTTTTGCTTGCGCATATTCAACTACTGAAGCCTTTGCGAAATTTTTGAATAAAGCCATTCTTGGAGTTTCCGAGGAAGATGCCATCATAAGAAATAAAGAAAACTTGAAAAAGACAAAAACACGAGCAACAACTCGTCCCAAAAAAACAAAACAAAGCAACACCAACACAAGTGGATCCAAAATGGAGGATCAATTTATTATAACATTGTATGAGAAAGTGAGCCCTCCCCTAAAATTGCTTAAATATTGAAATTTTAAAAAACATTTTTTGATAATCAGAAACTTTATGTAATAATCGACTAGACTGCACTGAAAAAAGTAAAAAAAAAAAATGAAAAATAACAAATTTAAAGGTGGTTGTAGTCTCCTTCGGGTCCCTCCAAAAGGTGGTTGTAGTCTCCTTCGGGTCCCTCCAAAAGGTGGTTGTAGTCTCCTTCGGGTCCCTCCAAAAGGTGGTTGTAGTCTCCTTCGGGTCCCTCCAAAAGGTGGTTGTAGTCTCCTTCGGGTCCCTCCAAAAGGTGGTTGTAGTCTCCTTCGGGTCCCTCCAAAAGGTGGTTGTAGTCTCCTTCGGGTCCCTCCAAAAGGTGGTTGTAGTCTCCTTCGGGTCCCTCCAAAAGGTGGTTGTAGTCTCCTTCGGGTCCCTCCAAAAGGTGGTTGTAGTCTCCTTCGGGTCCCTCCAAAAGGTGGTTGTAGTCTCCTTCGGGTCCCTCCAAAAGGTGGTTGTAGTCTCCTTCGGGTCCCTCCAAAAGGTGGTTGTAGTCTCCTTCGGGTCCCTCCAAAAGGTGGTTGTAGTCTCCTTCGGGTCCCTCCAAAAGGTGGTTGTAGTCTCCTTCGGGTCCCTCCAAAAGGTGGTTGTAGTCTCCTTCGGGTCCCTCCAAAAGGTGGTTGTAGTCTCCTTCGGGTCCCTCCAAAAGGTGGTTGTAGTCTCCTTCGGGTCCCTCCAAAAGGTGGTTGTAGTCTCCTTCGGGTCCCTCCAAAAGGTGGTTGTAGTCTCCTTCGGGTCCCTCCAAAAGGTGGTTGTAGTCTCCTTCGGGTCCCTCCAAAAGGTGGTTGTAGTCTCCTTCGGGTCCCTCCAAAAGGTGGTTGTAGTCTCCTTCGGGTCCCTCCAAAAGGTGGTTGTAGTCTCCTTCGGGTCCCTCCAAAAGGTGGTTGTAGTCTCCTTCGGGTCCCTCCAAAAGGTGGTTGTAGTCTCCTTCGGGTCCCTCCAAAAGGTGGTTGTAGTCTCCTTCGGGTCCCTCCAAAAGGTGGTTGTAGTCTCCTTCGGGTCCCTCCAAAAGGTGGTTGTAGTCTCGTCCGGGTCTCGCCAAATTTTGAAATTTCATTGTAATGGAATCAGTAGAAGACATACTAATAATGAATAATTTCAATAGAATGTTATTGTGGATAACTGCAAAAGCAGTGAAAAAAACTAAAAATAATACATTACTGATAGAATTCAAAGGGAAAAATGATGCTGAAACTCTGCTAAGGATGATGAAATTTCATGATAGAAGGTTAAGGGTCTACCCACACTAATTTCTAAACTTCTCCAGTGACATGGGAAGAAGCACTGAACTTTCACTGTGTACACTGGAAGAAATTAAGAACAATAATTTTATCAAAAGCCAAAACATTATAGACATACCCGCAGATTCTCGAATAATTCGAGACTGGACTCGTCTGGAGTTTCTACACCCGACTTCCCACCTATAACTGATGCTCAACTGAATGACGTCCATATTACACCCTTGCTTGTCTCTAAGATAATCTCAAAACTTGACCCCCACAAAGCGAGCGAAGGGGACGGAATCCCAATCATAGTCTTAAAGAAATGTGCCCCCAAACTTTCCTCTGTACTTTCTAAGCTCTACAAAATCTGCCTATCTGCTTCCTGCTTTCCTGCCTGTTGGAAATCTTCCTCTGTAGTTCCTATATTTAAAAACACTGGAGAACCCTCGGACCCCACAAATTACTGACCTATCAGCCTTCTTCCGATCTTTGGCAAAGTGTTTGAAGCCATTATCAATGCCGAGGTGGTTCAACATCTCACAGCACACAGGCTACTCTCGGACAAGCAGTATGGTTTCCGCTTCACCAGGTCTGCTGCTGATATGCTAACGACCATCACCAAGTACATATATCAGGCACTCGACAGGAATGGTGAAGCCTGAACCGTTGCCTTGGATATCTCTAAAGCGTTCGACAGAGTTTAGCATGCTGGCCTTCTATGCAAACTGTGGAACTATGGTATAACTGGACATTTGTTTGAACCAATACAGTCATTCCTCTCTAACCGCACAATGAAGGTGGTATTAAACGAACATGCCTCCCAGAACTACCATACGAACGCAGGTGTCCCTCAAGGCTCTATCCTAGGTTCTACGCTCTTTCTGATATACATTAATGATCTCCCTGATTCCATATCTCAAGTAGGTATGTACACCGATGACACCACAGTTTACTCTCGCCTCGACCAAAAATCTGGTATAGGCAACAAAGCTAACCTTGCAGCTGAGCTTGAAAAGGACCTCCAATCCATATTGGACTGGGGTAAGAAATGGCTTGTAAGCTTTAATGCTTCTAAAACAAAGCTATTATCAATTAACCATCATAGACAATCGCACCTACCTCCCATTAGCATGGACCAGGCTTGCCTCACAGAGAATAAAACACTACGCCTCCTTGGTCTCACACTTACAGTGTACCTCAAATGTAATGACTATATCGAATCTGCTGCTATGAAAGTCTGTTCTCTGTGCAGGGCCCGGAAATTTGTTCCGTCTGAATCTATCTTGCACATTTATAAATCTACCATCCGCCTGTGCATTGAATACCGCTGCCATATCTGGTCAGGTGCTCCTGCTATTCTCCTTGGGCTTCTCGACAAGGTACAGTGGAGGGTCTGTAATGTGATCGATACCAACTTGGCAGACCGCCAGCAGTCTCTCTCTCACCGGCGCGATGTGGCTTCCCTGTGTCTCTTCTATAAATACTTTCACGGCTTCTGCTCCAATGAACTTAGATCACTGCTGCCCCCTAGATATGAATTTGAATGAGATACTAGATTAGCAACTAGATCCCACCCTTTTACAGTGAAACTGATAAAATGCAATTGCAACTTCTACTCCAACAGTTTCTTTTCTCGCGCCTCCTGACTGTGGAATTCCCTTCCACATGATTGCTTCCCCAATGGCTACAATCTCCAGGAGTTTAAATGTAAGATCAACAGACACCTCCTAACACACTAACTCACTCCCATTCTTTCAAACACTCTTCCTATCTGCCCAACCCTTATCCTCGGTATTCTTTACCCATCTATCACCTTCCTTCTGATATTTCCGACACCTAACCACTCCTCCTCTTTACCTTCCCCTATGTAGCCCCATGCGCAATAGTGGCAATGGAATGCCTTGCTTGGGGTGAAATGATTAAAAAAAAAAAAGTGATAGAAATAAATATATATATATATATATATATATATATATATATAGATAGATAGATAGATATCAACACTTATATCATTACTGTTGAAGCACTAGAACCACCACAGGCAATAAAAAAAAACTGGATATGTCGTTTCCAAAGTAGAAAAATATATTCCAAACCCATTAAGATGTTTCAACTGCTAAAGATACGGACACGGTAAGAATAAATGTACAAGGAAATCAGTATGTGAAAAATTTGGAGAGAATGTTCCTAGAAACACAAAGATCATATTTCCAAATGAAACCAAATGTTAATTGTAAACAAAACGACAGTACAACTTGAAATCTGAAAAATCTAAACTTATTTATAAATGGAACTTTGTGTGTCCATTACCTATAGACTCCGAAACGGCTGAACCGATTTTCTTGAAAATTTATACAGTTGTACTATAAGTGTCTGTGAGTGTTCTTAGCTAGGTTTTGTGTCGAGGTATCCCCGCTAAATATCGATAATCGAAAAAATCGGGTTATAGAAGGCATGGTCTGATTTTAATCAAATTTGATACACTTATAGACAAAGACATAAGAAACTTTATTCAGAAGTTTCAAGGTTGCAGTTCTTACAATAGTGCAGAAAATCAATTTTTATATATATATATATATATAAAAGGCAAGATGTTTGTGTATCTGTTTATCTGCCTGTATGTCTAATTTTTTTCAGCCCTTTTATTTTAGTTTTTGCTTTGGATTTGGCTCTAAGTAGGTATAATTGTATTTCTTAGTCTCAGCCATGATACCATTTACTGAGAGGACTTAGCCTTCAAAATTCAGTTTACGACGAAAAAAACTTATTTGATATCGATAGCAGGAAATCAATGCTCAACTCATGTGGCACCTGGACAGAAACAATCTCTTATCTAGTCACCAAAGTGGATTCTGGAAAAACCAAGGAAGCAATGATCAGCTTGTATGACTAGAATCCTTTATTTTGGCTTTGTTCAAGGCCATAATGTGTTATCAATATTCTTTGATCTTGAAAAAGCCTGTAATATCCTAAAAGACATGCACACTATCTAAATTTATTTATAAATGAAACTTTGTGTGTGTGTATCCGTTACCTATAGACTCCAAAACGACTGAACCTATTTTCTTGAAAATTTACACAGTTGTACTATAAGCGTCTGCGAGTGTTCTTAGATAGGTTTTGTGTCGAGGTATCCCTGATAAATATCAAAAATCGATAATTGAAAAAATCAGGTTATATATGGAGTGGTTCGATTTTAATCAAATTTGATACGCTCATAGACAAAGACATAAGAAACGATATTCAGAAGTTTCAAGGTTGCAGTTCTTACAACAGTGCAGAAAATCGATAATATATATAGCCTTCAAAATTCAGTTTACGACGAAAAAACTTATTTGACATAAATACCAGGAAATCAAAATTTGACTTACATCCATTCATTTTTCTTTCAGTCTACGGTTTTGCTTTAACTGGAAACAACTATTGCTTTTTAGTCTTTCGTGCCAACATCCAAAGAGTCTGAGCTCCAAGACCATGGATTAGTTTTAAAGCTTTCATTACACCCGAGCAACGCCGGGCTATACTGCTAGTATTAAAATAATAAGGAAGAATCACTATATTCATCCAAAAGTTTCTATCAAACTGAACATTCAAAATAGGAAATGGAAACGCAACATCAAACACGTGCAAGCAGGAAACAGGAGTATCTCAATGTAGCATTTTATCAGTTATATTATTCTCAAAATATATAGTATTATCAAAAATGGCCTTCCACGTCTCCCTATTCTTGGTGGCACTTAGCACGCTTTCTCCTGTTACACCACTCAAACCCCGCTCTACCATCCACTAGCTCAAGCCCATAAATCTAGAATATAAATGTATAGAAACTAGCATGACCACAAAATGAGGTATCAGTTTATATATTGATTATAATATAGATTTGATCCCCCACTTTATAACCACATCATTTCTGATAAACAGTTGGTATATATATTCTTTTTCTATGTGCTCTGTCTTTCAGGACGTAGGCGATCATGGCCTTCCACATCTCCCTGTGCCTGGTGGCTCTTAGCACACTTTCTCCTGTTGCACCATGCAACCCTCATTCCATCATCCACCTGATCATGTCCTTCAAATATGTTATCTGCTGCTTTCCCCTGTCTCTTTTTCCTTCTATCTGGCCTGTTAGTATCAGGTTCTCCAAGCCCTCCTTCCTCATTGCATGTCCCAGGAACTTTAGTTGTCTCTTCCTGATGCTCAGTATTAATATCCTTTTCATTTTCATCCTTTCCAAAACCTCATTATTGCTCACATGCTCAGTCCATGATATCTGCAGCATCCTTCTGTAGAACCACATTTCAGTTGCTTCAAGCTTTTCCTTCATCTTCAAAGATATTGTCCAATATTCACTGCCATATTGAAAAACTGACATCACATAGTGATCCAGTACTCTCTTCTTTATTTCTAGCGAAAGTTTCCCGTGTCTTAATACTTTACTCAGCTTCTGGAATGCTTCCTTCGCCATGCAAATTCACCTTCGGATCTCAGTTTTGTAATTTCCGTTTTCTGCTAGAACACTTCCCAGGTATTTAAATTTTTGTACCTGCTTGATTTTAGTATCCCCGACCTGTATTTGGCATATTGGGCTGCCCTTTTTACTAATGACTATGCATTCGGTTTTCTTGCAGTTTATTTGTAGTTCTTTCTTGTCACTTTCTTCAGCTACCTTCTGTAGGAGGTCTTGTAGTTTTCCTTCTGTGTCTGCTTTCAGCACTGTATCATCTGCGTACCTTATATTTAAATTGTGGTCTCCGATGACAAATCCTGGCATAATTCTAGGGTTCTTAGAATAGTCTCGCTGTACAAGTTGAATAGATGATTCTCCATTACACCCATTTGAATTTCTCACTAAAGTTTGATTCAGAATTGTCTCAGAGACCTCGTTGTATGCATTCTTCTTGACGTTATTGTAAGCTTCACATTGATTTCTTTGAACATGAAAGTGGAATTTGAATTTCAGTAAAATTTATTTCGGGATTGTAACAGCATCATTAAAAGTCTCAGATTTCTTCTTTTTTTTTTTTTTTTTGCTTTTCCAACTGTTCATTTGTTTTCTTTCAATGGTGCCAGTTAGTTGGAATGTTGAACTTCTCTATTGGCATCTCATCAATCAGTGCCTCTTCAAAGTTGGTCTTGGATAATTTCCTTTAATGGTTTGTACTGTTTACTATTTATATTACAAATACAATCGCACGAGAATGACCCACACTATAATAGGTACTTTATGGTATGGTTGTTTGTGGTGCAGTGGATATCAGCTCGGAACGACAAATAGGGGAACCGAGTTCGAATTCCAGTTGAATCCATTGCATTCACTTATGCACAAATACCCTTGGGAAAGGTATTAATCCGTCTCTTCCCTCCAGTTATGGGTTAAATAGCAGGACAGATTGGGTTCTATAACCTTGGCGGGCAACCAATCTACCGCAGAAAGCAATGGCAAACTACTGCGGGATAATCTTCTGCCCAGTCAGTCATGTCTCGAAAGAAATATGATCGCCCAAGCGTGTATCATGTATGGCACTTAACTGACTGACTGAATATAACAGAAACATGATTAAGGCTTCTACTGGGCATAAAGTGGGTGATCGGTTTTCTATTGTCATGAAGTAATAAACTGATCCCCCACTAATTACTACTTATTAATAGAATAATATAATTCACCAGTCTACCGCAGAAAGCAATGGCAACCTACTGTGGGATAATCTTCTGCCCAGTCAGTCATGTCTCGAAAGAAACATGATCGCCCAAGTGTGTTTCACATATGGCACTTAACTGACTGACTGATACTTAGTCATAATTTCTGTTCTTAGGTTCATACAACTATGGATGAAAATGTTTTAATGTCTTGTAATTTTAAAAATTGCGCGTTCAAAAATTCCACGTTACGTGAGCGTTCTTAAAAAAACAAAAAAAAAGGTAAATGGTAAAATCAGTTATTGCAAATCGCCTAAACACACCACATGGTAGAAACCTAGGTTGCATGATAACTCATTTACAAATGAAGAATATTCAAAAGTTCTACAATATAATTGTATTGAACACTTTTTCATACAACTGTGTACTGGTATAATTTTATTTTGACCAAAAACTAAGTAATTAAACAATATATATATAAACAAAATTATAATCATAGCATAGATATTTCAGCCCTTTTACTCATGAAGTTTTAAAAAAAAAAAATCCAACTTGCTGTTAAAAATTATTTACCTATTTATGTATTGCATGTATCTTACTCAGACAAAATAATTTTCTTTAAAATTTAATTACAATGTTTCATTTATACTCTAACATAATTAAAAAAATTAAAATTACTAAAATAAATGACCCACACAATACTTAATTGTTGTTCTTAATACAATATAACTATGTATACTATAATTATTTAATCCTAATTCTGACCTAAAATTTCAAACCCATAGATAGTAGTTAAAAAAATCTATTAAATAAAAAAATCCTAGAATCCAACCTCCTGTTAAAAATTCTTGTCTGCTCATTTAAAAAATTCTAAGGTCCCACTATGTATCTTATCTAGACAAAATTAAAAAGTGACATGTCTAGGTCCAAGCCATTCTGCCCGCTTTCATAACCCAAATATTAAATCTCCATAGTTACATAATTTTTATTTTTGATTGACCAATATTGACACACCTAAAGCATTTTCTCCAACTACCACTCCCTAATTTTCTAAATAACCATGAATTCATGTTATGTTTTAAAAATAAATCATTTTCACCATTTATTTTAACATATCACCTTAAGAACAGTTTTGTTTTGAAACATGAAAATTTTTGTGTAGTGATATTATGCTTTTATAAACCATTGTCATAAAAAAATTTACAGTATATATATATATATATATATATATATATATATATATATATATACTGCATGTCAAATTATTATCGAGATAACTTTTTTTTTAATATTTCAAAAACCATCTAATCAATTCACACAATGTTGGCAACTGACCTGTGCAATCACTGAAATTTTTGTACTGATCTGCGCAATGTAAACAAACAGGTGCCATATTTGTTATCAGCACAGTGATTTGAATGTGCCAAATTATTAGAAAAGTGTAAGAATTTAGTGAAAAGATGGGCCGTAAAAGCAGTTTAAGTGATGCTGAAAAGAAAACTATCACCTCAGAACTCTCAAAAAGTAAATCTACCCTAGAGATTTCTAAAATGATAGGGAGGTGTCATCAAACAGCGAAAAAGTTCACCACCGACTCTACACAAGTATGCAAAAGGGCAGATAAAGGCAAGCCAAGGGTTATTTCATGTCGTCTCATGTCAAGACTTAAAAGAGAGGCTACGAGGATTTCAGCTGCATTGGGGATCCTACTGTCTAAAAGTACCTGGTGTCGGTATCTGAGGGAAATATCAACAATAGTCAAACGTATCAAAGCCTCCATTGACAAGAAATCATATTCAAAATTGATTGAAATGGGCCGAGGACAATATTTTTTTTTCAGACAAAACTCAAGCAACACTTGATGGGCCAGCTGGTGCAAAGGCTGGGTCGTAAACGAACAGAATCACCATCAGTGTTTAAGACGTCAACAAAGCGGTAGAGGTATAAAGATCTGGGGTGGTATTATTAGAAAAACATTAGTGGGCTAATGGATAGTACCAGATGGCATCAAAATGCCTGCTGATGCATACATAGTGTTTATGAAGGAGAATCTTGAACCAAGGATGAAAAGGCAAAGAGTTGCCTTCAGAAGGGACATTGTTTTTATGCAAGATAATACTCTCTCACATGCTGCTCACAAGGCTACTGAATATTTGAAATAGTTACGCTTAGATGGATCTCAAAAAATGAAGTGGCCAGCAAATTCTACCGATTTGAACCCAATTGAAAACCTTTGGAGCATCATGAAGCAAAGACTGTACGCCAACGGATGACAATTCAGGAGCAGCGATGAGTTGTAGGAAGCAATTCTTGACATATCTCGCAGCATTATGGCAGATGACATCCTACAATTAACAAATTCTATGGATCGTTGACTTCAAGTAATTTCAAAACAGGGAAAGCACATTCCTTATTAACTTGTTTAAAACTGCGCCTTTGTTTGTATCTGCTATTTGTTTTGATTTTCTTATTTATTAGCTTCTTTTGATCATAAACATTCACATGCAACATTAATAAACGATTTGTTTGCTCAATTCTAAGAATTTTACTAAACCTTTCTAATAAATTGGCACACTCAAATCACCATGCTGATAACAAATATGACGCCAGTTTGTTTACATTGCGCAGATGAGTACGAAAATTTCAGTGATTGCGCAGGTCAGTGTTGCCAACATTGTTTTGAAATATTAAAACAGTAGTTGTCGCGACAATAATTTGGCACACAGTGTATATAAGGAGTGGAATCTGACAAAATGAATAGAATAAATAAAGAACAGGTAAGAAAAGTGTCTTTAATCTAACGTTTCACCTTAACAAGCTTCTTCAGAGATTATTTTTAAAGACAAATGATTTTAAAAAAAAAATCTTAAGAATCTATAATTACTGCCTGTCTGCTTCCTGTTTTCCTGCCTGGTGGAAGTCCTCTTCTGTGGTTCCTGTATTTAAGAACTCAGGGGAACCCTTGAACCCATCCAATTATCACTCTATCAGCCTCCTATCAATTTTCGGGAAAGTGTTCGAGGCTAGTATCAATGCTGAAATAGTTGAGAGTATGTTGATAGAGGCTTGATTTCATTGGTCAGATATGTGTCATAAAACAATGGATAAATATTTTAGATGTAGAAGAAAAATCTACATCTGTTTAAGTGTGTGTGCCATGTGTACTAAAAATGCTAGATGTTTATTATGAATATAAGTATATGCAAAAATGTGTATCAAGCGTATTTAAACTATAGATGAATTAAGTGTGTAATTCATCCAGCAGGAACGAAAAATAACTGATATCACAAGGTATATCAATAATCAGCAGATAATCCATATCAGCCAATCAATAGACACCTGATGATGACCAGAGGGTATTTGGTCGAGACATTGTGCCAATAATTACATCTATATTAACCAAGCTTAGAGCAATCGTTCGAAATAATATCAAGATATTGAAATTTTTAACTTTGATTACATATACATGGCATATGTTGGGTGAGCAGTGAGAGCTTGTGACCCACAACACATTTTGCTGGAACTTAAAACTAAACAGAAGACTTACTTTGTTGCCTTGGCCTAAATCTATGACAATGATATTGAGCCGAGCTGTATTATTTGACTAAAATCACTAAGGCTATTAAATTTCAATATAATTAACAGACATAAGCACGGTGTGATGGATAAATTGTTGTTTAAATTACGCAAAATAATAAAAATAACATTGACATCCCATTTTAGCAGATATATTTACCAAAATTATACAAAAATATCTGGAAATACTAAAGAGTTTCCAGTTTTCTCCTTTCTAATCTTTTCATTCTTTTCGTTTTTTTTTTTTTTTTTTTTTTTTTTTTCAATTGGAGTAGATAGACTAAATTATTGTCCAGTTCACACTCCACCCACGTCTATTGAACAGGTGAAGAGGCTCATCCCTTGTTTCCTGTTTAGGATGCGGTTTCCAGCTTTCTCTTTTGCAATCTTTTTACTCTTACGTAGCCCCCTGCGCATCAGTGGCGTTATCGCCTTGCTTGGGGTGATGTGATTAAAAAAAAAAAAAAATAAAGTAAATTTATTCAATAAAATCGCCATTGGCCTCCAGATGACCTTGGAATTTCTTGCACCTCTTCTGGACAGTCTCCTTGTTTAAGTTGGTGAATGCTGCCATAATCCTTGCCTTCAATTCATCTTTGGTATAACAAGGATTTTTAGTAGTCTCTCACTCAACACCATCCTATACATAATAATCAAAAGGGTTGAGTCTGGGGGGTTAGCTGTCAAAATATAAGGGGGTGATGTGATTGCAGAAACTGACCGACTGCCATGACTGGGTTCTCTTGCTTGTGTGGTATGGTGCAGGGTCCTGTTGCTAGACATAGAATCTTCCAGCAGTTGAGTTTGAGGCCTTTAGCAACAAATTCAGGATTTCTTTTCTTATCAGAACAATTAGTGAGTTTTCTAAGTTGCGTACCTTCATGATCACCATTAGACTCATCCAACTCTTTCCAAATCTTCTGTATAGTACTCGGATTGACACCCAAACACTCTGAAATGTTTGTATTGGAGCTTGCAGCATGAGTGCCAAGCAGTACGGCATACTATTTTCAAATTTCTGGCAGAGTGAATTGCAGCATGGTGCTCGTTTTCTTACAGACAGTGCCCAACTGACCCTACTATACTTTGCAGTTGACAAAAACAAACAAGCAAGTTCAAAATTAAAAATATTAAATGTTGATAATTTCCCCATTCTATACTCTGTGTGTGTATATATATATATATATATATATATATATATATATATATATATATATGTGTGTGTATTTCAGTGTCATGCATCTGACTGTAATAGGCACCTATATGTCTCTGCTTGTAATGAGTGTAAGAGGATCTTGAATGACGCTAATCTGTTGTTTCCTGAGAGAATGAGGCAGCGCATAGCTGCCCACAAGTTTGGCTCCAAAGATTATTTTGGCTCTGCAAACATGTGCTGAACAACAGAAAATACTCCATCCCTCCCTTAATAAATTTGAGGTCCTCATGGCATCTGTGGACAAGGCTGAGCGCTTTGCTTGGAGATTCTCATCAAACTCCAATTTTGACTCATCTGACTTCCCTCATAGAACTCAACTAAAAGATAAGCCCCTCTCTGGTCTCTAAAATAATCTCAAAACTTGCCCCCCCCCCCAAGACAAGCAAAGTGGAATCCCGGTCATTGTCCTAAAGAAATGTGTCCCTGAACTCTCCTCTGTTCTCTCTAAACTCTATAATTACTGCCTGTCTGCTTCCTGTTTTCCTGCCTGGTGGAAGTCCTCTACTGTGGTTCCTGTATTTAAGAACTCAGGGGAACCCTTGAACCCATCCAATTATCACTCTATCAGCCTCCTATCAATTTTCGGGAAAGTGTTCGAGGCTAGTATCAATGCTGAAATAGTTCAACATCTCACCACCCATAAACTATTCTCAGACAGACAGTATGGCTTCCACTTTGCCAGGTCTACTGCCGATATGTTAACGACCATCACTGAGTACATATACCAGACCCTCAGTAAGTCCAACAAAGCTCGAGCTGTTGCCCTGGATATCTCCAAAGCTTTTGATAGGGTTTGGCACTCTTGCCTTCTGTGCAAGCTACAGGGTTATGGTATCACTAGATGTTTGCTTCATTTGATCTAATCTTTCCTATCAAATGACATAATGAAGGTTGTCTTGAACATCTAACCTTGCAAGTTACTTGTTTATCACTGCTGTAGCCTGGTATTGAACTCGCAGCTTTAAGAGTCAAGTAAGGAACTAACCAACGTCTATATCCATATAGCGAAGAAAACGGTGACTTACCTCGTCAAACCAAGCGACAGCGCGTCGCGTTAATACTACGACGTAAAATGTGGCGAAAAAGAAAATTACATACCCAAAACAAGTCTGCCGCAGAAGTTGCTATGGGAGTGTATGCAAATCTTTAGCATCCTCTCTGTGTTGTCGGCCAATGGAAAAAATTGATCGGCCGATAAAAGCAGTCATTCTCGAAGCGAAGAGGAGGTTTAACTGGTTAGGTGGATAGCAGTTGGCGAGATTGGGACCGGTGAGTTGAATTGTCAGCATTTTCTTTTTCTGGCCTGATATTCAAGTGATTTGCGAGAGAATATTTCCTACAATCCACTGGGCCATGTATCTTTAAGGACAAGTAACTTGCAGGGTTAAAGAGAGATAACTCATGACTTCCAATCAAGGCTTTACGCAAGGAATGGAGTTCATATTCCCCAGTGATTGTAATAAAGGGTTCGGTTTGAAATTCCTAGCACCTGAAGAAGGTTGGAGTGTACAATGGCTGAAACGTTGTATAAATGTCAACAAAGATGAGGACAATAGTCCAAATAATCTAAATACTGTAAATACTACCTCATCTCAGGAATATAGACAAATACTAAAAACAATAACATTTACATTTTCTAAAAAAATCAAATACATGTTAATTACAAGCAGGATGAATTTTTCTTTAGAAATATAAAGAAATACACAAACTCCCTCGATCAGAACAAGAAAATTAAATTATCTAAACTTATTTTATAAATGGAACTGTGTGTGTGTCCATTACCTATAGACTCCAAAATGGCTGAACCAATTTTCTTGAAAATTTACACAGTTGTACTATAAGTGTCTGCAAGTGTTCTTAGCTAGGTTTTGTGTCGATGTACCCCCAATAAATATCGAATGGATAATCAAAAAAATCAGGTTATAGAAGGAGTGGTCCAATTTTAATCAAATTTGACACACTCATAGACAAAAACATAAATGATATTCAGAAGTTTCAAGGTTGCAGTTCTTACAATAGTGTAGAAAATCAATAATATATATATATATATATATATAAAAGGCAAGAAGTTTGTGTTTGTGTCTGTTTAGCTGTCTGTACGTCCTTTCTATAAATCTACAATTTTTATCTGATTCTCACCAAACTTCAAAATTTGACTTAATCCATTCATTTTTCATTCAGTCTACAGATTCGCTTTAACTGGAAACAACTATTGCTTTTTAGTCTTTCGTGCCAACGTCCAAAGAATCTGAGCTCCAGGACCATGGATTAGTTTTAAAGCTTTTATTACACCCAAGCAATGCCATGCTATACTGCTAGTGTACCATAAAAATAAATTTAAAATAGCCAACCTTAAAGGTTATGTGTGTTTATGGTTTATATAAGTATACAGTTGTAGAATTTGAAGCACACACACATGAACTAACCCACTTACACACACACACTACAATTAATGACAGCAGTAGCAGCGAAAGTGGACCATTCATTTAAAGGCACAGACCTGGACAGATGTAAAATCAGGCTCTCCTATCATTCTGAAGATGAGATTCTGATCTCAAAATATTAATGAATAATAAATAGGTAATACTCAACACCTTCTTTACCTTCCTTTATTATACTAAATGCATTGTGATAGCCTTCAAATACCTACCCATACAAAATAGGATTTGTTTAAATGCATGCGGAAACCTACTAAACTCCATCCAAAATATACTTGTAGAAAATACAAATATAACAGCTTCATCCACATGTAAAAAAAAAAAAGACTAAAAATACTGGAAGCATTAATAATAAGAAAAGAAAATTATGAACATGGCCACAATATGCTGACCCTGTTTGGAAAGCAAGAAATTGTTTCTATCGCTCTAGATACATATATAAAAATTGTACACCTTCAGCTAAAATAAAACATCTCTGAATAGCTAGAAGAGTAGCCAAAAGTGCTTGGATATACAGAATATGCTGATAATTGTGACACACTTTGTCCAGGAAGGAAAACACTTTTATGAACACATGAAAAATTGAAGAAACACTTAATCGCAGTACTTTGCCAGTTGTCTTTAATGAAACTTGTATAAAAGAGGTCAATCAGTTAAGTGTCATACGTGATACACACTGGGATCATCATGTCTCTTTCGAGACATGACTGACTGGGCAGAAGATTATCCTGCAATAGGTTGCCAGTGCTTTCTGCAGTAGACTGGTTGCCAGCCAAGGCTATAGAACCCAATTTGTCCTGTTATTTAACCCATAACTGGAGGGAAGTGATGGATTAATACCTTCCCTCAGGGCATTTGCATCTAAGTGAATGGAAGGAATTCAACTGGAATTTGAACTCAGCTCCCCAATTTGTCATTCTGAGTGGATATCCCCCACCACAACGCAGAGGTATTGCTGCCCAAATACAGTGTGTGTGTGTGTGTGTGTGTGTGTGTGTGTGTGTGTGCAAGCTAGCTTTGTTAAAAACAACTGACAATGTGCTGTAGGTAAGTTTGTTTTTTTTTTAATAATTTTTCATGTGTTCTTGTAAGTTTTTTTCTTATGATATAAATTATATTATCTGAGCAGTTTTATATATCCTACTGCTTTTGACTATACTTGTAGCCCTTATCAATTCCTTCGGGAATATGTAGTTTTGTAAATAATATTGATTCTCTGTAATTTAGATCTTGCAGGTGAATTGTTATTTTTCAAGATCCAAATTATACAGGATCAATATTACAAATTTACCTATCCCTTAAGGAACTTTGTTCTTGACCAATTTTAATTAGTAAATAATTATATTGGCTACTACGTGTTTAGCAAAAAGATGCATGTTTCATCTCTCTGACCATAGCTCTATTAGGTCTTACTTAAATACACAAGGAGACTTGCCAAACTCTATCCATAACATATTCATTGATAATACGAATATAATAGCATCATCCACATGTAAAAAAGAAGCTAAAAATAATAAAGCATTATTAATAAGAAAAAAAAAGCCAACACCCAATAATATCAAAATCAACATACACTAAGATTTTTAAAATATTTTTTTTATGTGTACATATATACCCATTTTGAAAGTATGGTTGATTATAGACAACATTATGAGAAAATAAAATGTCTACAGTAAATTTAAAGTCAACATAGCTAAAATCATGGCAAATATTTCTAGCATTTTTAAGATTACCAAGTACTTTATAAATTTTATTAAAGAAGCATTCACCTAGTCATTTTCTTAAATTATGTTTTAACATTCGAAACAATTTTGAGATTCTAATTGCTAGCTGAAAACTGGCTCCACAGAAAGGCTGAAATGGGACATTCAACTGCAAGAGATCTCAGATTTAAAAAAAAAAAAAATTGCTTTAATTTTTTATGCAAACAAAATATTATGGCTTATATTGTAAATGCCACCCATATATAAATATATAATTTTTTTCTTTTTTAGAACATAAATAAAAATTGTCTGAATGTTTTATTTATCCAAGCACTTTCGGTTATACTTTTAGCCATTATCAAGGATGAAGAATATTTTACTTTTAACTGAACATATGGATTGCTTTACATATGTATCTAAAGTTATAAGAAGACTATTTTCCAAACAAGGTCAGCACATTGTGGCTGTGTTCATAGTTGATATTAGCAAACACTATCCATAACTCATTGATAATACAAATATAATAGCATCATCCACATGTAAAAAAAAAAAAGAAGCTAAAAACAATGGAAGCATTATTAATAAAAAAGCGAAATCCAACACTCAACAATATCAACTATCAATACAACCACAATATATCGACTGTTATGAAAATTAAACATTTCTATAACCCTACATACATATGTAAAACAATCAATATATTCAGTTAAAAGTAAAATAAAATTCATCCAATTGAAAAATGCAACAGCTTCTTTTCTCGCGCTTCCCGCCTGTGGAACTCCCTTCCACAAGTCTGCTTTCCCGACAGTTACAATCTCCAGGTGTTTAAATGTAGGGTCAATAGACACCTCCTATCACACTAACTCCCAACTATTCTCACAACACTCTCATCTACCCAACCCTCATTCTCGGTATCCTCACCCGTCTATCACCCACCCTCTGTTATGTCCTATATTTAACCAGCCTTTCTCCTCTCTACGTAGCCCCCTGCACAGTAGTGGCAGTGACATGCCTTGCTCGGGGTGAAACGCTTATAAAAAAAAAAAAAAAAAAAGATAAGTGAAACATTCAGACAAGTTTTATATAATTTATGTCCTGAAAAGGAAAAAAGTATAAAGACACATGAAAAATTATATTGCATAAAAGAGGGATTGCTGCCTAAATATGCACACGTGTGATTGTGTAGGTATGTATTTTGTGTCTGTCTGTATCTGTTGATATATATATATATATATATATATATATATATATACACGCACACACACTAACTCCAAGGTAGATATGGATGGAATAAAATTCTGTATCCAAAAACACTATTCTTAAAAAGTGCTCACTACAAAGTAGCACAGATAATATTTATTTAAAATTTCTAACATAACTATGTTATAGTATCACTATAAAAGTAGTTATTTTTTTTCGACACTTCATTTGATAAGACACAAGAAGTGCCAAAATAAAATGGCTACTTTTGCAGTGAAATCATGGCATACTTATGTTGTAAATTTTAAATATATATATATATATATATAAAAACACACACACACATTGAGACTAGTGTATTTTTATTTTTTTTTTATTTTTATTTTTTTTGCAAAAAATGTGAATATATATTCTGGCAAATTTTCCAGTGTTGAGCATGTAGACTGCAAATGAAATTTTCTTTATATTGACTCTAATCAATATCATAGCTCGTTTATCAAACAAGATGATTGCAACACATTCAAATACTGGAAGTTTTCCAAAATATTATCTGATTAATCTTATTTATTTTTTTCTTAACTTTGAAGAAACTTTGTCATCTCTTTTAGACATTCAGCCTTTTCCTAAATTTTTGAATCCGAGAGAATTCTTTTAAAACCTTTGTTTCAGATTCCTTACTATTTCGTCATTTTTGGACTGATTTTTGGACATTGATATTTTTTACATTCTGACTATTGTCCTCATCTTTATTGTTATTACAGTGCTTGGGCCATTGTGACCACTTGACTTCTCTATATGCTAGATTTTTCTCATTCTACTGATTTTAATTGCCATTGTCTCATTAGTCCGGATACGCATAATCACTCTACCGACTGCATAACAAAGACCCAGAAGTGGTCCCTTCCGGCATGAAAATTCTGTAGCTTGACATTTACGTGTTATATGGGTTATGTCTTGAAGGCTGTCACAATGTAAAATAAAATAAAGGAAGGTAAAGAAGTGTTTGGGTATTACCTATTTATTAAACATTAATATTTTGAGATCAAAATCTCATCTTCAGAATGGCAGAGAAGCTTTTGTCTGTCTGGGTGTCCTCACGGTCTTTCAAAGAATGGCTATTCCTGGCTGGCTGTCTGCTGCTGTATGTATGTGTGTGTGTGTTTTTATGTGTGTATTCTAGTTGGGGCCTTTTTGGTCTGATGATATCAGTCTGCTTGTATGTATGGTTTATCTTAGTGTGATCTGACCGTTCACTCGACTCTTTGACCAGGCTGAAGAGGATCAGTTTCATTACTGTTGTTTTATCTATCTGATTTATTTGGTGGTGTGTGCGTGTCTGTGACTGTGTCATGTGTGCTTTTACATGTTAGTATTTATCAGATTTCTCATCCATATAAGCTTAAAATACTCCAGACTATATTAGCTTTTGATATTAAAAACAATTAAAAAAAGAAAAAAAAAGTTTCAGCATTAAATGACCCACAAGGGTTTTGAGGTGCAGGTTAAACAAATAAACAATCAATGAATTATCGGAAATCATGTCTCCTTGTGTTCATTTTTTTGGTAAGCCAAAATTTTTTTTATTTTCTGACATTCCTTTCTTTTTCATTTTCTTTATATATGTGTGGAGCCTCTCTGATTTTTGTATTTTTCAGTCACAAATAAGTTCTGTCCTGCAAAATTCTGGTGTTTTTGGCCAGGTTCAGTCTTTCCTTTTTCCTCTTTTTATTTAAGAGTTTCCTTTTTGTTCGTTGAGAGAGAAGTATAGAGAGAGACAGAGAAAGAAAGAGGTGTGTGCTTTAAAGGAAAGTGGAAATGCCTTGTTTTAATTTGAATTCCTTTTATTTTTGCTGATATATTTTATTTTCATATCTTTATTTTTATCAGGACTTATTTCAATACACATGAATGCTGCTTGACAGGACAGATGTACATGAGGTCTGCTTATCTACTGAAAAACAAACAAAGCAGAAATAAAAATACCTGAATTTTTTTTCTTTAGGTTTCATTTTCTGATAAAGCTTAAATAAAAATAAAATATGTTAAATTTATAAACATTTCTTATTTGTTCCTTATCCTACAGTTGTTGGATGCTAATCTATATTTCGTCTTAATTCATATGTATGGGTTCAATAGTCTTTATTCTTTTTTACTTTTTGCAATTGGATGTTTATAGTATTTTATACTACAAACATCAATAAGTCCCGTGCCTGACACACAGATGGTACCACTAATAAAAAATCCATATAATGTTTATGAAGTACTAACCTTCAAATGGTGCATGACAAAATATAGGTACAATAGGATTATTAGTTTACAAATTACAGTTATTTGAAGCTACTGTTGCAAACTTTCAAAACTATAGAAAAATCTGAATTTCGTGTGTTAATAAATCATTTCTTTCTGATCGGAAAAATACTGTTCAAGCAAAGCAATAGCTTGAAAAGTGTTATTTGGACTATGCTTTGTCAGAAACAATGGGTGGTATGCTGAACACTCAGGTCGCCCAAAATCGGCAGTTGTCCTGGAAAACACCAAAAAATCCACAAACTTGTTTTGGCTGATTGTAAATTGAAGTTGTGTGAGATAGCAGAGGAGTTGAACATATCAGAAGGCAGTGTATTCATCATTTTGCATAAACGTTTGTCAGTGAGAAAGCTGTGTTCAAAGTGGGTGCCGCATTTGCTTACAGTCAATCAAAAGCAACAATGCATCGATGATTCAGAGCATTGTTTGTAACTGTTTCAATGCCACAAGGAATTTTTGCATAACTATGTGAAAATTGATGAAACATGTATCCACCACTTCACTCCGGAGTCAAATCAGCAGTCAGCTGAGTGGACAGAAGCAGGTGAAAGCTGTTCAAAGAAACCTGAGACGTAAACATCAGCAGGCAAGGTTTTGGTCTCCGTATTTTGGGATGTGCAAGATATTTTGTTCATTGATTATCTTAAGAAAAAAACCATCAATAGTAAATATTATATAGCATTATTGGTGAATCTGAAGGAAAAAAATCACCAAAAAACTGTCACAAATGAAGAAGAAAAAGTAGTCTTTCACCAAGACAACGTACCATATCACAAGTCGATTGCAGCGATTTATAAACTACATGAACTGCACTTTGAATTGCTTCTGCATCTACCCTATTCTCTGGATCTGGTCCCCAGCAACTACTGGCTGTTCGCAGACATTAAAAGAATGCTCCAGGGAAAAAGATTTAACTCCATTGAAAAAGTGATATTGGAAACTGAGGTGTATTTTGAGGGCAAAGACAAATCGTTTGACAAAAAAAACATTGAATTGTTAGAGAAGCATTTTTTTTTTTTTTTTTTTTTTACTTATTTCAGCGCAGTCCTATCAATTGTTACTTAAACTTTCCAATTATCAAAAAAAAATTTTGAAAAATTACAATATTTAAACAAATTTGGAGGGGGAGGTCAGTTTCTCATACAACGTTAAAGTAAATTGATCCGCCATTTTCAATCCTCTATAAAGTTGTATGAGAAACTGCCCCCGCTTCAATTGTTTAAATATTGAAATTTTTGCAATTTTTTTTGTCATTCGTAAAGTTTAAGGTGTAAAAGATAATATTGCACTGAAAAAAGTCCAAAATATTTGATAATGAACACATTTACAGGTGGTGGTAATGTCGTCTGGCGACTGGTTTCAAAATGGAGGCTTGATTTACTATAACATTGTATGAGAAACTGATCCCCCCCCCCCCAAGAAAATGTTTAAATATTGAAATTTAAAAATTTTTTTTTGTCAATTGTAAAGCTAGGGGGGTAATTGATAGGACTGCAGTGAAAAAAAGTAAAAAAACAAATAAAAAACAACAAAATTAAATGTGGTGGTTGTCTGCTTCAGGTCTGCCAAATTTTGTAATAAATCTGATTCTGTATTTGTCTATACTCCTGAGATTTATATTGTTTGGACACATGGCCCAGTGGATTGATTATTGGTTAGTTCCAAAGAGTTGAGAGTTCAATACCAGGCTACAGCAGTGATGAACAAATAGCTTAGTGAGTTAAGTTAAAAAGAGATAACTACATGGCTACCAGAAGTGATGTCACACATGGAAAGAGAATGATATACCTCAGTGATCATAATAAAAAGTTTGGCTAAAAATTTCTCACACCTGAAGAAGGCCAAAGCATATAATAGCTGAAACATTGTAAAAATGGCAAAGACAAGGACAGTAGTCTAAACCATGTAAAAAGCGTAAATCCAATTCTGTAGCTTGTGCATCTGCAGACTACATGAAGATACTATTAAAGACAAATTACTCTGCAACATCTTTTTTCAGAAAACTGAAATTTATAAAAATGCAATTACAATTATTGACTTTAAATCTATAATACACAAAAAATGAATAATCAATATATTCAGTCATTATGCCATTAAAAACAGACAAGCATGGAAAATAATTTCCAACAAAGATGTAGTCTAAAATGTCTTATTAAATGCACTTCTTTTTATCCTGGATTTCTGTCTCTCAGTACAACTCTCCATTGTGCTACATTTCTCAGTTTGGAAAGGTCTTTTCTACCCTTTTTTTTTCTTCTTCTTAATATCAGATATCATTAAAATAAAAACAAAAAAATAGAACAAAATCTTTCAATGAAATTGACTATAAAAATGTATTGTGTATCCAAATCTACCCTCTACATGTGTGCATATATGTGTGCATATATATGTGCATATATGTGTGCATACATGCCCAAAATAATTCTGAGATGTTCAGCTTTTAGTTCAGATAAAAAAATTGTGTGTGTGCAATTGATTATCAAAAAATCAATTAGGCCCTAGTCTAAATGAAATCTCCCTCCCCACCCTTTCAGAATTACCTGTCTGCAGCATTCACCATTCTTTGAGGTTTTCAAAGATAATCACATACCTTTCATATTTTCTACTAGCAGTATAGCCCGGCGTTGCTTGGGTGTACTGAAAGCGTTAAAACTAAACCATGGTCCTGGAGCTCAGACTCTTTGGACGTTGGCACAAAAGACTAAAAAGCAATAGTTTCCAGTTAAAGCAAAACCGTAGACTGAAAGGAAAATGAATGGATGTAAGTCAAATTTTGATTTCCTACTATTTTTTTTTTTTAATCGTATCACTCTGAGCAAGGTGGTAATGCCACTGATGTGCAGGGGGCTACATAAGAGTAAAAAGATTAAGTAGAAGAGAGTGAAGAGGAAGAAGAACCAGTTAGAAAGGAGCAAGAGAAGGATGGGAATACAGGTGAGATGACAGTTGCAAAGGTGGAGAGAAAGGAAAGGATATACAGGGCGGTGAAGAAAGAACTAGTCAAGTGGTTCATAGATGAGTATTGACCTTGCATTTAAATTCCTGGAGGTTGTAGCTGTCAGGAAAGCAAGAATATAGAAGCGAGTTCCACAGGCGGGAAGTCTGAGAGAAGAAGCTGCAGGAGTGGAATTGTTGTCTGCATTTGGATGATCTAACTGTGAATGGGTGAGACCCAGTTGCCAATCTGGTTGCATGAGTAAGCACCTGTTGCGGAGGCACCAGTGACTTAAGTTCGTTGGAGCAGAAGCCATGAAAGTATTTATAGAACAGACAAAGAGAGGCCGCATCTCATCAGTGGGGAAGTGGCTGTAGTCGAGCTGCTAAGTCGGTACCTATCACATTACTGATTCTCCTTTGGAGCCTGTCTAGAACACTGAGATGAACAGCAGGGGCACCTGACCATATGTGGCAGCAGTATTCCATGCATGGATGAATGGTTGATTGGTATATATACAGGATGGTTTCAGGCGGGAAAAACATCCTGGCCCGACACAGTGACCCAACCTTCTTAGCAGTGGATTTAGCTATGGACTCGATGTAGTGGTTACATTTGAGATCAGAAGAGAGGGTAAGGCCGAGGAAGCGCAGTGTATTGCTTTCAGGGAGACTCGTTTGGTCCATGTTTATAGGAGGCAGGTAGAGGTTGCCTGTGATGATTGACAGACAACAGCTTGTTCTTAGTTGCATTGAAATTGACAAGCCACTTCTTGCCCCAATTCACCACAGAGTGTAGATCCCATTCAAGGTCAGCAGCGAGATTATGTTTGTCCACCACGACAGGTTTCTTACTGATGCGGGAGTAAATTGTGGTGTCATCTGCATAGATGCCTACTTGGCTCTTGATCTCATCTGGGAGGTCATTTATGAAAATAAGGAAGAGCGTTGGGCCCAGGATAGAGCCCTGAGGGACACCAGCATTTGTGCTGTAGGAATTAGAGGCATGGCCATTCAGGACAACCTTCATTTTGCAGTTATATAAAAAAGATTAGATTAGATCAAGCAAGCGTGCATCCGGTAACACCGTAACCCCGTAGCTTGCATAGAAGGCCAGAGTGCCAAACCCTGTCAAAAGCCTTGGAGATATCCAGAGCAACAGCATGAGCCTCGCCTGACTCATCAAGGGCCTGGAGCATGTACTCCGTAATGATTGTTAGCATGTTGGCTGTGGACCTGGCAAAGCAGAACCCATACTGCATGTCAGAGTAGAGTTTGTGGGCAGTAAGATGTTGAACTATTTCAGCATTAATTATGGCCTTGAACACTTTCCCAAAAATTGGTAGAATGCTGATAGGGCGATAATTGGATAATTACTTTTAACAAGATTTAAAACAGTTGTTTCCAACCCAAACACACGAGCTACAATGCCAGTAGGTAAAATAAAAATTATTTTATCCTTTTGGCCTGCAGAGGTGGCAGAGGTGGGGGGGGGGGGTGTAGAAAGTCAACCAACTAATGATAGTATCGATATCAAGTAAGTTTTTTTCATTGTAAACTGAATTTTGAAGGCTAAATAAGTCCTCTGAGTAAATGATATCATGGCTGAGACTAAGAACTACAATTGTATCTACTTAGAGCCAAACCCAAAGCAAAAACTAAAATAAAAGGGCTGAAAAAAATACATACATGCAGGCAGATAAACAGACACACATACAAACATCTTGCCTTATATATATATTTCCTGCACTATTTTCAAAACTGCAACCTTGAAACTTCTGAATATCATTTCTAATGTCTTTGTCTATGAGTGTATCAAATTTGATTAAAATCGGACCACTACATCTATAACCTGATTTTTTCAATTATCGATTTTTGATATTTCTCGGGAGTACCTCAACACAAAACCTAGCTAAGAACACTCAAAGATGCTTATAGTACAACTGTGTAAATTTTCAAGAAAATCGGTTCAGCCATTTCGGAGTCTATAGGTAACGGGGACACACACACAGAGACAAAGTTCCATTTATAAATAAGTTTAGATCTGAAAGAGATCTGATTATTTGTAGCCATCTATCAGCCAGTATTTCACACATACAAGTGTGCACTGAGGTCAACACCGAGTGGTGACCGTCTGTTTCATTCTTGAACCCATTGTCCTGACCTCAGTCCAGTTATATATGTATGTCTATGTACATATCTGAGATGAGGTATTGTAATTATTTATACTATTTACATTGTTCAGACTGTTGTTCTCATCTTTGTTGCCATATTCATGATGTTTCAGCCATTGTACACTCTTCAGGATTGAAATTTCAAACTGAACACTCTAATTTGTTAACAGAAGTACATTGTTCTAGTTCCATGAATCATGCTTCTTCCAGATGTCTCAGTATCAGTTATCTTCCTTGAACTCAACTTTTTTGTTCATTTCTGCTGTAGCCAGGTATTGAACTCACACAACACTTTGGGTCAATCAATGCTAGGCCATGTGACCTTGAGGATATCATTGTATGAATTTTTGGGACTTATAAAACTAAGACCTCAGTAACCAATTTCTTCTTTTTTTTTTTTTTACTGGAGCTCATATTACAAACTTGTTTGTAATTGTTTTTCTCTAGTCCTCTGTATTGCTGGTTTGTATATTATATTCATTTCTATGCTTGGCTGACTTGAGAGATGTTTGTGGCTTAGTATATGTGCTGATTCCTTAAGTTTTTATATTTTCTAGTGGTGTTCTTTGTTATTTCAATTTCATCCTTTTTCCCTCTATATATGGTCAGCTATGTCTGATTTTTCTGTATCCCCTCAGCCTTGCAGTCTTATCTTCAGTGAGCAGCTCATTTCTCTATATGTTGTTGCTATGTTTAAAGTTGATATTAAGTGTTGGATTTTTCTTTCTAATGTGACCAAAAACAAACACCTTGAAAAAAACAATAACATGATTTTTCTACAAAAATCAAATGCATAGCAATTATAAACAGGACAAATCTTGACTTCAAAACATCATCCAAAAATATGCAACTCCCATTGTCTTAAACAAAAAAATTATCTATTATACAAAATTTAAAACTGCTAACCTTATTGTCAAAAATAACAATTCACCTGCAAGATCTAAACTACAGAGAACCAATATTATTTACGACTTTACATTTCCTTTAAAGAACCATGTTCTTGATCAATCCAAATTCATAAATAATTATATTATCTATCACACAAAACTGCTAACCTCATTGTCAAAAATAACAATTCACCTGCAAGATCTAAACTACAGAGAACCAATATTATTTACGACTTTACATTTCCTTTAAAGAACTGTGTTCTTGATCAATCCAAATTCATAAATAATTATCTATCACACAAAACCACTAACCTCATTGTCAAAAATAACAATTCACCTGCAAAATCTAAACTACAGAGAACCAATATTATTTACGACTTTACATTTCCTTTAAAGAACTGTGTTCTTGATCAATCCAAATTCATAAATAATTATATTATCTATCACACAAAACCACTAACCTCATTGTCAAAAATAACAATTCACCTGCAAAATCTAACCTACAGAGAACCAATATTATTTACGACTTTACATTTCCTTTAAAGAACCGTGTTCTTGATCAATCCAAATTCATAAATAATTATATTATCTATCACACAAAACCACTAACCTCATTGTCAAAAATAACAATTCACCTGCAAGATCTAAACTACAGAGAACCAATATTATTTACGACTTTACATTTCCTTTAAAGAACCGTGTTCTTGATCAATTCAAATTCATAAATAATTATATTATCTATCACACAAAACCACTAACCTCATTGTCAAAAATAACAATTCACCTGCAAGATCTAAACTACAGATGTCCTTTGAAGAACTGTATTCTTGATCAATCTAATTTTGTAAATTATTATATTGGACATACTACCATGCGGTTGATGAGAAGACTAATGTTGCACCTCTCAGACCATAGTTCAATTTGATCTCATTTAAACACACCTGGTGACCTACCAAACTCTATCCATAACTTGTTGATAATAGAAATATAATAGCATTATACAAAAAAAATATAATAGCATTATACAAAAAAAACTATAATAATAATGGAAGCATTATGAATGAAAAAGAGAAATCCAACAATTATATCAACTAGGAACCATGGCAACAACATGCTTAACCAATTTGGAACATAATACACACACGACTCTATGCACATACATAAACCATGCATATATTCAGTTACACATAAAATAAAATTTGACCTTGATAATGGTTAAAACTATAGCTAAAGGCACTCAGAAAAACAAAACATTTAGATAGTTTTTATATAATTTAAGTTCTGAAATGAAAAAAATCATAAGATTTCATCAAAAATTACACAAAAAACTCGACCATAATACCTTGTTTGTCATTTTTAATAAAACTTGCACACACACACACGTGTGTGTGTGTGTGTGTGTATATGTCATAATAAATAATATATATTATGCACTAAAAAGACTGCCTTCTTCCACCGAACGCCCCGTGGCCTAGGGGTAGAATGGCCGACTGACGCCAATTCAGTCGGTTTTTCGAGCCTGGGTTATGTAGCAATAGGAGTCTAACCGTACTGATGAGCTGTGATACAGTGAAACAGATCTGTCTGCAGATGACAAATATATATATATATATATATATGAAATGACTTGTTTGAACATTATTTATTATTGATACTCGTATTTAAGTAGATATTCTGTTTTTAATTAAACAGTATTATATATTTATATCTACTGGCCTGATTATTTGCGATAAATTTTATTACGAAAATGTGTGTTATTCAGCAGGATTCAAACCTGCGACCCCTATCTATATAGGGAAAGCTACCATGTGATCTGGCACGTCTTAGACCTCTCGACCACAAATGACCATTAGTCTAAACAAGGTTTTAATCAAGCCTTTATAACACAGTTTTCGATTTATCGCAATAACCATATCTGCTCTGAAATGTATCATAATGTCAACAAATGTAAACATGTTAAAGAAATTAACGAAGATTAATGAAACTTGGTTATAAACACCGATAATTTGATAAAAAAATAATGTTCAAACAAATATTTCAAATTGTCAGTTGTTTATAACCAAGTTTCGTTATATATATATATCTTAAGTAGAATTGTTAGGTATAATATATTTGAAAGAACTGGATTCTAAGAACTCTAAAAATAGGCAAAAGAGAACACCACTAATAGGAGACCACATGGGTAAACCAAATTCTTGTTTATAAAATGTGTTGTTAAAAGAGAAATAACAGTAGTTAGTGATTAATGTGCATATTTTCATGATTTTTTTAAATAGGTAGTGGGACCCCCTACAGAAGGTAGCTGAAGAGAGTGACAAGAAAGGACTACAAATAAACTGCAAGAAAACCAAATGCATGTTCATCAGCAAAAAGGGCAGCCCAAAATGCCAAATACAGGTGAGGGACTCTAAAATCAAGCAGGTACAAAAAATTAAATACCTAGAAAATGTTCTAACAGAAGACGGAAAGTGTGACACTAAGATCCGAAGGTGAATTGGCATGGTGAAGGAAGCATTCCAGAAGTTGAGTAAAGTATTAAGAAACAGGACGATTTCGCTAGAAACAAAGAGGAGAGTACTTGATTGCTATGTGATGTCGGTTCTTCAATATGGCAGTGAATATTGGACAATATCTTTGAAGATGAAGGAAAAACTTGAAGCAGTTGAAATGTGGTTCTATAGAAGGATGCTGCGGATATCATGGACTGAGCATGTGAGCAGTGACAAGGTTTTGGAAAGGATGGAAATGAAAAGGAAATTAGTACTGAGCATCAGGAAGAGACAACTAAAGTTCCTGGGCCATGCAATGCGGAAGGAGAGGTTGGAGAACCTGACACTAACAGGCCAGATAGGGGGGAAAAAAGAGACAGGGGAAAGCAGCGGATAACATATTTGAAGGACCTGATCAGGTGGATGATGGAATGATGGTTGCATGGTGCAACAGGAGAAAGCATGCTAAAAGCCACCAGGGATAGGAAGATGTGGAAAGCCATGATCGCCTACATCCTGAAAGGACATGGCACATAAAAGAAAAGGGAGCTTTACTTTGGATTTTTTGAGATGGTTTCTAAGGATATTTAGACATTTTTAACAGCTATGTTAGCATAAAGTGATTTTATATCCAAACTTGCCAAAGATAAGTTCGTCATATTAATATTCCTAATTTTATTGTGTAAGTCACCTTTCATAAAAAAAAAATAACGATTCAAAAATGAAAAATCTTGATCCAAATTCCTAGAAAATCACCCCACTATACCCACACTGTATGCTGTACTCAAAACACATAAATTAAACATTTCCATTAGACCTATTATATCTGGTATTAACAGTGCTCCCCATAAATTAGCTAGAGCTATCACTAAAATAATCATACCATTTCTAGGCACCATTAACACTATATATCACTCAGGTGACTTACATAGTAGCCTAATGATGATATAGAATTTGTTTTATATAAAACTAACAGTATAGCTTGGCGTTGCTTGGGTGTAATGAAAGCTTTAAAACTAATCTATAGTCCTGGAGTTCAGACTGATATTAAATCGGTCGAGTTTTGATCCCGGCCAGAAGCAGGTGGATGTCTAGCCATACTGATGAGCTGCGATACAGCAAAACAGCCTTGTATGTGGATGACGAATATATATATATATTAGTCATCCACATACAAGCCTGTTTTGCTGCATCACAGCTCATCAGTGTGGCTAGACGCATTCACTTGCTTCTGGCCGGGATTGAAACTCGACCGATTTGGTGTCAGTCGGAGTTGCTACTCCCTAAGCCATTGAATCAGAGAAGGGAAATTTTAACGTGTTGTATATAAGCAGTGTATATACATGCCAGTCACCGAGAGAACTCAATTCACTGTGTGTGTGTGTGTATATATATATATATATATATATATATATATATATGTCACTCAATTCACTATATATATATAGGGTCATTTCTTCATTACTGGTCATGGAAGCTTTTCATTAAAGTCTAGGGGTGGGGTTTGGATAAAAGATTAACCTCACAATAAATGATGAGGCATCAATATGCAATACTTCGAAAAAATAAAAACATTTCAAAGAATGAATCGGGCAAGATAAGCAATGTATATAATTATGTGAATTGAACGCTGTCTTTCTTTGATATGAAACAGAAATTGGCAGGTGGTGTGGGCAGGGAATATCTAGGAGTAGTACTGCGGTTTGGGGTGAGACAGGAAATTGATCTGGTTGCAGCAAAGCATTCACTAATACTGTTGAATTCTTCAATACAGGTACTTGTAGCAACAGTAGTGGCGCACACACACACACACACACACACGTGTGTGTGTGCGCGCGCTTTTCCTTTTAGATACATTTACAGCCACATCATGTTGAATCACTAAAGTTAAGCAACATTGAACTAGTCAGTACTTAGATGCATGACCAGGAACTGTAAACGTGGATGTGTGGGTGGTGTAATAAATAATGGCTTGGAATTGTTAATCAGAGAACCAAGTTCTAATTCCAGTTGGGTTCGTTATATTCACTTACATGCAGTCACTCATGAAAAATGTATGGATCCACCCTTTCTCCCTCCAGTTTAGTTTAATTAATAAGACTTGCATCACTAAACCATTATCGTCTCTAAAAATAAAATTAAATTGTGAACTAAATATTTAGATTTTTGCATTAAAATAACTCATAGTGGTTAGTATGCCGCTAAACAACCAACCAACAAATCGTAAATTCATTGACTGTACTGTATATGTATAAGACTTGTGCGTACAAACAAAAGATATTAAATGCAAACATAGGACGGATCTTCTAACCTATCAAATTTGGTTGCAATTTTGCTTTCTAGTTTATTTTGTTTTATGGTATATCCACCTCGGTGGTTTATTTAATGCTGTTAAGAGTTTTAGGGTAGGTTTGTATGAATAGAATATGTATTATTTGTAAGAAATCAGTTTGTCGATCAAGTTTCATTGACATATTTTTGTAAAAAGGGTTCGTATTGAGAGCATTGCCAATAATTTTTTTCAAAAAACTGCATCGCTGATAACATAGTCTGCCGCCTTCTACTGAGCACCCATAGCCCAGGGGTAGAATCGCCGACTGACGCCACTTCGGTCAGGTTTCAATCCTGGGTTATGTAGCAATCGGAGTCTAACCGTACTGATGAGCTGTGATACAGCGAAACAGATCTGTCTGCGGATGAATATATATATATATATATATATATTCAAAAATATGTTGCTGGTAATTTTACTATAAAAAATCTGTTTTTATACTTTCATTCTGATATATATATATATATATAGTAGTCTGTGCATATAAAAATATAAACTTGGGGTTTACTGTCACATCACATTGTAACACCATCTCTTGTATGATCACCAAAGTGAAGCAATGTTGAGCCTGGTTAGTACCTAGATGGGGGCTGTAAACTTGGATTTGCAGGTGGTGTAATAGATAATGGCTTGGAATTGTTAATAAGAGAATTGAGTTCCAATTCCTATTGGCTTCACTGTATATACATTGGATTGTAGTGCTTACACAGACAAACAAGATATTTTGCTATTATTAGTAAAAAAAAAAAAAATCAATCAAACATTCTTGAAATGTAAACAAATAATTTCTCCAATGCACAACCAAAACTAATCGAGGTTCTCTAAACAAAGCTTGGACTAACAGCAAGCTGTACACAAAAACAAATGAAACATGTAATTGTGTATTGGGCTGAGATGCGTTTTCATTTCTAAGCCAAATATCAACAGGCAATCGTCGCAGAGCTGATTATGTATGATGATGAGTAGTGGTGCAGGTATAGAATATCTCTAGCATTTACTTTGAAAAGATTCCTGGAGAAATTGATTTTTTTTACATAAACTCAGACAGAAGAAAGTGGCAGATTTTGAATTTGATTCAGAAACATGAAGTCAATATGAATAGAAACTTTGGAATTCTTACTACCCACCTATTTCATGACTGAGGCGAGGTTGTTTTGATAGAATAATAAATTTTTTTTTTCTTTTTAATGCAAGCAACTTATAAGTAACTATATCCAAATTTAGTGGGCACATGGCTAAGTGTTTAGAATGTTAATATTTTAACCATGAGGTTCAGGTTTAAATCTCTGCATGGCTGATTTATCAGTGAAGTAACTCAGCTTGGAACGAGAAATTGGGGAGGTGAACTCGAATTTCAGTTAAATTTCTTGCATTCACTTACATGCAAATACCCTTGGGAAAGGTGTTAATCTGTCTCTTCCCTCCAGTTATGGGTTAAATAATATGACAGACTGGGTTCTATAGCCTTGGCTGGCAACCAGTCTACTGCAGAAAGTAATGACAACCTAATGCAGGATAATCTTCTGCCCAGTCAGTCATGACTCATTCGAGACGTGATCGCCCAAAGTGTGTATCATGTATGGCACTTAACTGACTGACTGAATATAATAGTTGGAAACATAATTAAAACTTCTACTAGGCAGAAAGTGGGGGATCGATTTTCTTTTGTTATGAAGTAATAAACTGATCCCCCACTAATTACTACTTAATGATATAATACATCTCTTCCCCCTCTAGCTATGAGTCAAATAACAGGACAGATTGGGTTCTATAGCCTTGGCTGGCAACCAGTCTACCGCAGAAAGTAATGGCAACCTACTGAGGGATAATCTTCTGCCCAGTCAGTCATGATTCATTTGAAACATGATCGCCCAAGCATGTATCACGTATGGCACTTAACTGACTGACTGAACTTTTTGATAACATTAGCTTGGAGAAATGACTTGGGTGCATAGCACTGTTAAGTGCCTGAAAATTATACCACAGGGTACGTGAGAGAAATTGGGGAGACAAAATAGTTTAGAAGATATCAGTGTATAACAGCTGAGACATCATAGAAATGGCAACAAAGATGAGGACAATAGTTCAAATACTGTAAATACTACCTCATCCCAAATGTAGACAAATACTGTATTGACTTAGTTCAAACTATTGATCACACCAGATTATGTATATAAGATATTTACAGTACAAACCACAAGTTTGTTGTGTGGGTGTTAAAGAAACACAAATGTGCTTGAGAAAGCATCTACAACAAGGATTAGCCTACCCCTCTCCTCAGCAGACAGGCATGCTCAGATACAAGGGGCTAGCTACATTTTAACTAAATCTTTAGCAACTTCACTAATGATGACAGTGTGGTTTAAGCCAATAAAAAAAAATTCCACAATTCTACTAGTTTAGTTTTTTTTTTTTAATCATATCACCCTGTGCAGGGGGCTACGTAATAGTGAGAAGATTGGAAAAGAGAAAGCCGGAAACCACATCCTAAACAGGGAACAAGGGATGAGCCTCTTAACCTGTTCAATAGACGCGGGTGGAGTGTGAACTGGGCGATAGATAGATCTATCTACTCCAATTGAAAAAAAAAAAAAGAAACCAAAGTGAGAAGATTGGAAAAGAGAAAAGCCGGAAACCACATCCTAAACAGGGAACAGGGATTACATTGAAATGGCTTTCTTCTTTGTTAGGCCAAAATATAAAATATATGAAACATTTTCCCAGAGATGTGACATGGACAAGCCGACTCTTTAAATGCTCTAAAAACAAATATTCTCTCTTATTGGATTTCTGTATATTTGATTGCTTAATAAATCTGACAGTGCATGAACCAATACCCTTTCAGGAGCCAATGTAAAGAACACTTGTATTTATGAATTAATGAATAGAAAATCCCTTTATATTAGATAATTGGCTAACATATTTTTACCATATATAGACATAGGATGTGTGTTGTGGTGCAGTGGATATTGGCTTGGAACAAGAAATCAGGGAGCCAAGTTCAAATTCCAGTTGAAATCCTTGCATTCACTTATGCGCAAATATCCTTGGGAAAGGTATAAATCTGTCCCTTCCCTCTAGTTATGGGTTAAATAATATGACATTGGGTTCTATAGCCTTGGCTGGCAATCATTCTACTGCAGAAAGTAATAACAACCTACTGTGGGATAATCTTCTGCCCAGTCAGTCATGTCTCTTTCGAAACATGATTGCCCAAGCGTGTATCATATATGGCACTTTCTTTTTTTTTTTAATCATTTCACCCCGAGCAAGGTGGAAATGCCACTGATGTGCGGGGGGCTACATAACTGTAAAAAGATTAATTAGAAGAGATTGAGGAGTACAGACCTGTTAGAAAAGAGCAATAGAAAGATGAGAATGCAGGTGTGATGACAGTTACATAGGTGGAGGGAAATGGAAGGATATACGGGGTGGGGAGAGAACTAGAATCCAGTGGTTAATAGATGAGTATTGACATTGCATTTAAATTCTTGGAGGTTGTAGCCATCAGGAAAGCAAGAATATGGGAGCGAGTTTCACAGGCAGGAAGTGCGAGAGAAGAAGCTGAAGGAGTAGAATTGTCTGCATTTGGCTAACCTAACTGTGAATGGGTGGGGCCCAGTTGCCAATCTGGTTGCACAAGTAAACACCTGTTGAGGAGGCATCAGTGACCAGCCATGAAAGTATTTATAGAACAGACAAAGGGACACCACATCCCATCGGTGAGAAAGTGGCTGCAGCCAAGCCACTAAGTCAGTACCTATCACATTACAGACTCTCTTTTGGAGCCTGTCGAGAACACTGAGGTGAACGGCAGGGGCACCTGACCATAAATGGCAGCAGTACTCCATGGTTGAATTGTATATATGCAGGATGGATTCAGGCAGAAAAAACATCCTGGATCGACATAATGACCCAACCTTCTTAGCAGTGGATTTAGCTATGGATTCGATATAGCGGTTCCATTTGAGGTCTAGAAGAGAAGGTAAGGCCTGGGAGGCGTAGTTTATTGCTTTCAGGGAGACTCGTTTGGTCCATGTTTATAGGAGGCAGGTAGAGGTTGCCTGTGATGGTTGACAGACAACAGCTTGGTCTTAGATGCATTGAAGTTGACAAGCCACTTCTTGCTCCAATTCACGTAGATCCCGTTCAAGTGTAGATCCCATTCAAGGTCAGTAGCGAGATTATGTCTATCCACCACGACAGGTTTCTTACTGGTGCGGGAGTATATTGTGGTGTCATCTGCATAGATGCCTACATGGTCCTTGATGAAAATAAGGAAGAGCATCAGGCCCAGGATAGAGCCCTGTTGGACACCAGCATTCGTGCTGTAGGATGAAGAGGCATGCCCATTCAAAATGACCAATTTGTGGTTATTTAAAAAAGATTGGATTAGGTCAAGCAGGCGATCAGTAATACCGAAACCCCCGTAGCTTGCAAAGTGCCAAATCCTGTCAAAAGCCTTGGAGATGTCCAGAGCAACCCTCGTCAGACTCATCAAGGGTCTGGAGCATGTACTCCGTTAAGGTTGTTAGCATGTCGACCGTGGACCTGGCAAAGTGGAAGCCATATTGCCTGTCAGAGAAGAGTTTGTGGGCAGTAAGATGTTGAACTATTTCAGCATTGATTATGGCCTCGAACACTTTCCCGCATATTGGTAGAAGACTGATAGGGCGATAGTTGGATGGGTCTGAGGGTTCACCACAATTCTTAAATACAGGAATGACTGAAGAGAACTTCCAACATGCAGGAAAACAAGAAGCAGAAAGGCAGTAGTTAAACAGTTTAGAGAGGACAGAGGAGAGATCAGGAACACACCTCTTAAGGACTATCACCGGGATTCCATCGTCTCCGCTTGCCTTATGGGGGTCAAGTTTGGAAATTACTTGGGATACTACTGTCGGGGTAATATATACGTCGTCCAGTTTGGCCTCAGTTCTAATAGGGAAATCGGGAAGGTAAACTCCAAATGAGTCAAATGTGCGGGCAAAGCACTCAGCTTTGTCAGCAGATGACGTGAGAACCTCAAATTCATGGAGTAAAGGAGGTATTGAGGATTTGCTGTTGTTCAGCACTCGTTTGCAAATCCTCCAATAGTCCTTGGAGCCGAACTTGCGGTCGCATTCTCTCAGCAAACAACTGTTTGGCATCATTTAGGGTTCTCTTGCACTCATTGCGAGCAGATGTGAATAGGCATCTATTTTGGTCCCAGAATAAACTGAAGTAATGGTTCCTGTGGGCAATGATGGCCGAGCAGGCAGGAGAGAACCACGGAGAAGAATGAGGTTATAGGCAATAATTCCTGGTGGGTATGAAGGCATCAGTGCCAGCTTTCACCCATGATGAGACCTCGGAGGCACAGTCATCAACTGGTAGATCGAACACTTTTCCCCAGGGGACGTCGCAGAGGAAATCGTGAAAGGCATCCCAGTCAGCTTTTTGGTAGAGGTAGGAGGTCCTATAGGTAGGGGGCTCATGGTGAGAGTGAGAGTGGAAAGAAATAATGAGAGAGACAACAGCATGGTCGGAGTTGCCAAGAGGGCAAAGCTGCGAGACTTGTCAGGTGCAGAGGTAAAACATAATTGACTCATGGACATAGTCGAGGACCAAATTAATACAGCATCTCATTTGTTGACCAACGAGAAGACAGAAAAATTTATTCAAAGTTGATCCTATTATTGGTTGTCAAAATGCTTAAATACACATGATTTTGCCTTTTCTCTTCAGAGGGCTAAGGGTCATTTGACCAGATGTCTCATCTGGGTGACCTCTATTCTTTATTTCCTTTTCTTTCTCATGTACTGAGAACAAACAGAAGAACAACAAAGGAAATTCATGTCCACTTTAACTTCACACACAAAATGAACTTTTTACTCATGACATCAGATTTGTCTTCACAAAAGACGACGTCTGACACATTAGCAACACCATTTTGCCTTTTCTTCACAAAAGAATTTCATCTGACTTTTCAAAGACTGAAAATTTAAAAACACATTCATAAGAAAAACTTTATACAGGACTTTCCAACATATGAGTTACTTCAAAACAACAAAAATTGATGTCACTCTTCTCAATAAATATAAATAAATTTACACTTATTTATACAAAAAGAGAGATTTTTGTCTTTCAATGATTGTTCAACATTCAGCATCATTTAATGCTAGGAGTATCAGCTATGTTTTTGAAGTGGCCTTGTACGAAACACAGTGGACACCCTCTACACTCTGAGAGTTTTTCTGCATTCCATCAACATGGCTGATGCTAACCTCCATCGGAAACTTGTTGCGACTTCTCAGGCTAATGTTTTTCACTCAATGAAAGGGAAAGATTATTTCAAATCAAGTGTGAAGTCTGCTGCTAGGAAAGTTGATTCACTAGAATATCTGTTCCTGGGTATAACAGTAAACTGCATCCGGCAGCAAGGCATCTGAAAGATTGTGAGAATAGAACCACCTCTCAATTGCTGTTGTTCCCAGGTCCACCCTGACTTGAAGTGGTATCACCTGTTAGTAACCCAGCTATGGATAAAGTTAACCCTCAAACTGGAGTCAAAACACTATGAAAGTATAAAAATAGACTTTTATGGGGACGTTTGCGTAAAGATAGACTTTTATGGGGACGTTTGCGTAAAGATAGACTTTTATGGGGACGTTTGCGTAAAGATAGACTTTTATGGGGACGTTTGCGTAAAGATAGACTTTTATGGGGACGTTTGCGTAAAGATAGACTTTTATGGGGACGTTTGCGTAAAGATAGACTTTTATGGGGACGTTTGCGTAAAGATAGACTTTTATGGGGACGTTTGCGTAAAGATAGACTTTTATGGGGACGTTTGCGTAAAGATAGACTTTTATGGGGACGTTTGCGTAAAGATAGACTTTTATGGGGACGTTTGCGTAAAGATAGACTTTTATGGGGACGTTTGCGTAAAGATAGACTTTTATGGGGACGTTTGCGTAAAGATAGACTTTTATGGGGACGTTTGCGTAAAGATAGACTTTTATGGGGACGTTTGCGTAAAGATAGACTTTTATGGGGACGTTTGCGTAAAGATAGACTTTTATGGGGACGTTTGCGTAAAGATAGACTTTTATGGTGGGGACGTTTGCGTAAAGATAGACTTTTATGGGGACGTTTGCGTAAAGATAGACTTTTATGGGGACGTTTGCGTAAAGATAGACTTTTATGGGGACGTTTGCGTAAAGATAGACTTTTATGGGGACGTTTGCGTAAAGATAGACTTTTATGGTGGGGACGTTTGCGTAAAGATAGACTTTTATAGGAATGTTTATGTAAAGATAGACATTTTTGAAGGAAAAAAAATTATTACCAGCAATACATTTTTGAATACAAAACTAAAAGACATCTACAGTTTTCTAAAATAAAAAATTCTTTTCATCAAAATCTGACTAAATCAACCTTCTCATTCTAACTGAATATTTTTAAAAAATACCTTAAAACCCTCACCTTTTTGGCATTAAATAACCCACGGAGGCTGATATACCGTTAAACAAAACTCTAACTAGAATATCTTGCATGTATATAAGTTTCTTTATTTCTTTCCTTCTTTCTAATCTTCATTTTTACATGTTTTCATTTCTCTTCTCTTTTCTTTGCTTTTCTTTTCTAAATTACGTCTTTCTTTCTCTTTCTTTCTAGTTGTCATTTTTACATTTCATCTCTTGTTACTTTGTTTCTTTCTTTCTTTCTCCAAATAAAGCCCTTCTGTTTTTCTTTCTTTCTATTAGTAATTTTTTTTCATTTTGATTTCTGCAATGATGTCTGGAAATAGACCAAATGATGACTAAGGAAAAACTGGAGAGACCATTGACCACGAGAAAAATGGCACCAAAGAGCATGTCCAATTGGCATTTCAACTTGTATATTTTGTGAGAAATAATCCTATATTTGTCGTGACTACACAACAACAATATACACCCCCCAGGGAATCCTGAAAAAGGGGAGAATGAGATTACTGCTAGGACGGATATTACGATGCCAACCCCTATGAATATAAGTTCTACGATATCAATTTGCGACTGTGGAAAGAAATGCAAGAATCTGCGCAACCTCAAAATACACCAAGCCAGGATGAAATGCATGGATAAGCTAGGTCTTAGACAAAGTACTGGTTTATTCCCTGGTGAGATGAAGGAGGTGCACGGCCGGTAGTCCCACCACAGCGCCCAGTTCCTCCAAGCAACTAACCAAACAGATTCAAGCAAAGTAATTCATAAACGGATCAAGTGGTCTTCAGTGAATTGTTACAAATATTCAGTTTCTCTTTTTCTGTCTTGGTGGAGGTGATGCATGGTTTTTCCAATTACATGCTTGCTATTTCATAACTGGCAGTCAGTCAGTTAGGTGCCATACGTGATACACGCTTGGATGATCATGTCTGTTCTGAGACATGACTGAATGGGCAGAAGATTATCTCACAGTGGGTTGCCATTACTTTCTGCAGTAGATTGGTTGCCAGCTATAGAACCCAATTTGTCCTGTTATTTAACCCATAACTGGAGGGAAGAAATGGATTAATACCTTTCCCAAAGATATTTGTGTGTAAGTGAAAGCAGCAAGTTCAACTAGAATTTGAACTCGGTTACTTGATTTACCACAACGCACATCTGGCAGTCGCACTTATAAATTCACTGTTGAGCACTTCATGATTACTGGATTGCCTACTGGAAATAGCATTGTTCTGCTAGGGTCTCTTGGGGGGAACAAGTATGATGTTGAAAGACCCAAAATTTGTCAAGACCTCAAGGAATAACATCACTGATGAGATAATCCTGAGGAGTGTATTCATGAAAGACTAACATCTGATCTATCTTTACTTTGTTTCTATGCATTTCCAAATAACACAATTCTTGAATTCTTTAATTCTTTAATTCTTTAATTTTTGTATTCTTTAATTTTTGTATTCTTTACTATTTGCCCTTGCTGGTCTCGTGCTCCTGCTCTACATTTAATGATTCTTGATAAAATTCAAAGAACAATCTGCAATGTTATTGCTCTTGACCTGACATCTTAGCCTCAGTCACTTCTTGTGCATTTTCTATAAATATTTTCTTGGTAATTGTTCTGATGACTTCTTCTCTATGGTACCTGCTATGAATTTAGGCACAGTATTAAATTGTGCAGTGGATATTGGCTCGGAACAAGAAATCGGGGAGCCGAGTTTGAATTCCAGTTGAACTCCTTGCATTCACTTATGCGCAAATATCCTTGGGAAAGGGATTAATCAGTCTCTTCCTTCCAGTTATGGGTTAAATAACAGAATGGATTGGGTTCTATTGCCTTCGCTGGCGACCAGTCTACCGCAGAAAGTAATCGCAACCTACTGCAGGATAATCTTCTGCCCAGTCAGTCATGTCTCTTTTGAAACATGATCGCCTAAGTGTGTATCACTTATGGCTCTTAACTGACTGACTGATTAGATAATGACAAGGTCTCATCCTTTTAAAGTTGAAATAAGTAGGTGTAACTGTAAGTTCTATGCTAACAATTTCTTCTCTTGCACTTCTTGTTTGTGGAACTATCTTCCAGCTTTTTGTTTCCCAATCAACTTTGATTTTCAAAAATTTAAATGCAATGTCAGTTATTATCTTCTGTCTTAATTCTTGTTTTTTCTTATTGTTTACTTGCCTTAGTAGTATTTTTTCTTATATTTTCTGTTGTGACCTTGTCACGGCCAGAAATAAAGAGACACAAAGACGGAATAGTGTTAAACAAATATATTACAAAGACAGTAGTACAAATATATACCAATGAGCGACTATTAGCATGACTGTTTAGTCTGACTGTCAGAGTTATCTATTGGAATAAATTCAGCTCTCACTCTTTCTGCCATTATCTATTTCTCACTCTCTCTTACTCTGCTTCTACAAAGGAGAACTACTACTTATATATAGCTCAGATAAGTTCATGAGTCATATGGGTGTGTCCCCATAACATTTTATCCCTTATGCCTGAGTGATTCTATTGTCTTGTTTTGGATGAAATGATTAAAAAAAGAAGTAGTGAACGGTAAGGGATATCTGATCTGTTTTAGGTATTTATTGGACCAAGCTAATTTTGGCACAAAACAAAATTCATTAAATGAGTACTGCTGCCATATCTTGACTGGAGTTGCCCCCATCTTAACTTTCCAGCCTTGAAAGAGTTCAAATTTGTTTGTCATCTTGTGGATGGAAAGACTTATTTTCTGGCTTATGGCCTATCATGTTGAATACACTGGTTCTCACTCGATCACCAAAGTTAAGCAATGTTGAGCATGGTCAGTACTTAGATGGGTGACTGCTTGGGAATATCAGGTGCTGTAAGCGTATAGTAACGGATGTGCGTTGTGATGCAGTGGATATCCGCTCGGAAAGAGAAATCGGTGAGCCGAGTTTGAATTCCAGTTGAATACCCTGCATTCCCTTAAGCACTGGTACCCTTGGGAAAGGTATTAATCCGTCCCTTTCCTTCCAGTTATGGGTTAAATAACAAGGGTAGGACTTGGGGACTCTGCCCTTAAAAACAAATCCTAATGAATCTTGATACTCGAAAAGAAAAATGTATTACTAGACACAAAACTTATATAAAAAAAAGAACAATATAGCAATAAATATAGTAGGCAATAAATGACCTGCGGAGGTTGATTTGCCGTAAAAACAACCAACCAACTAACCAACTTATTTTCTGTTCTGCAACCTTTTTTCAACAGGCATATTATTGTTACTCTGCCACTATTTCCATGGCAAATCTTCAAATCAGCTTCATTTTTTTGTAGTTTCACCAGTTCAGACGTTTACAGCTAGAACTCACCATGCCACTTCTAATGAGTTGAATCCTCCTCATTTGTAAGGAGAAAATTCCACTCAGCCAGCTTTCTCCCTCGGCCCAAGAACTGCTATTTTGTGGAATAGATTTTTGTGTGAATACTTTCCTGAAAACAACAATCATAACCTCTACAGGTCAAGGGTCAATAATCATAACCTCTACAGGTCAAGGGTCAATAATCATAACCTCTACAGGTCAAGGGTCAATAATCATAACCTCTACAGGTCAAGGGTCAATAATCATAACCTCCTACAGGTCAAGGGTCAATAATCATAATCTACAGGTCAAGGGTCAATAATCATAACCTCTACAGGTCAAGGGTCAATAATCATAACCTCTACAGGTCAAGGGTCAATAATCATAACCTCTACAGGTCAAGGGTCAATAATCATAACCTCTACAGGTCAAGGGTCAATAATCATAACCTCTACAGGTCAAGGGTCAATAATCATAACCTCTACAGGTCAAGGGTCAAAATCATAACTACAAGGGTCAAGGGTCAATCATAACCTCTACAGGTCAAGGGTCAATAATCATAACCTCTACAGGTCAAGGGTCAATTGTTATTTATTATCCTCATAATCTTCACTTCTTCAATATACAATATACCCTTCAATATACCCTTCAATATACCCTTTCACATCACACGTCATTGTCAAAATAATTTAACAGTGGCTTTCGAGCCTTGTAGGTTAAACTTTGGTATTAAGAAAAGCAACTTTACTAATTCCTCTGCAAAAAATTGTAATATAACAATCTGGCCCCACCCGAGGAAGTGATGCAAGCGATGGTGTTTCCCGTCGGTGAAGGGGGCGGCGAAGCGACAAGACAGGTGTTTGTGAAATACATCCTGTCGAGGCCGGAGTGGATGTCATTTTGACCTTATTTCCGACAGCGGCGGAAATGGCTACAGAGGCAAACAGATCAGGTGTCTCTTAGAATTACGTGGGCGTTGCGTGGGCGAGGCAAAACCGGAAGGAAAGTCCCGGTTCTAGAAGACTATATAAAGACCTCGACACATGGATTCGCCAGCAGAGAACGGCCAGTGGAAGCAGAGAAACACCACGGCAAGAATACACTCCCGTCAACCCATTCTATGTGCCTCTCACCCTTCCGTTCTCTATTCCACACGGTTCGTCATCATTAATAAAAATATAACCTTATATTTTTATATATGCGTGTTTGTTGTTTTGTCGTCGTACGGCGATATATAACAAAATAAGCAACTAAATATTAGTTGAAATCCTTGAGTATTTATTTAGAAAATTTTGTAGTTGTATTGAAATTGAATTGATTTTTTTTTAAACATAGCTGATGTAATGTGTATTTTTTTTTTTTAATCATCTCACCCCAAACAAGGCATTCCACCGCCACTATTGCGCATAGGGCTACATAGGGGAAGGTAAAGAGAAGGAGTGGTTAGACATAGGGAATGTCAGGAGGAAGGTGACAGATGACTAAGGATAGCGAGGATGAGGGTTGGGCAGATGGGAAGAGTGCTTGATAGAATGGGAGCAGGTTAGTGTGTTAGGAGGTGTCTATTGACCTTACATTTAAACTCCTGGAGATTGTAGCCATAGGGGAAGCAATCGTGTGGAAGAGTATCTGACTATAGAGAATTTTACTACACTAGTGAGTTTGATTCTCGTTATGTGTTCCACATATGATATTCTCCGACTGTTACGAGGATGGATTTATATAAAAATAATATTAATAATGTCTAAAAAGTTATAGTAAGGGATTCTATTGAGTCTTACTTGTTATCACAAAGAAGTTTTAATTCATGAAGTAGTTGTCAAATAGAGAAATTAGGAATAGAACGTTTTGAAAGATTGTAGAATATTCCAGTAAAATCTAGAGAATTCTCAAGGATTCTAGAAATATGCAAATAAGGGGATAACCCCTATAAAAATAGGTTTTTGCAGAAGAGTAGTTAGTTGTTAAAAGGATTTGCTGACATTATCAACTCCGGCTTTGATTCAAGGATTTGTATATCCAGCCAAAAGAATCTCTAAGAAAAGTTACCAACCAACTAAAACCTGAAAGAGAACATATTTGTTTGTGATTAAGTTCTGTGTTTTGATCAGTCATTTTTTCTTTTGTTACAACTTATAACACGTAACAAAATTGGGGGCTTGTCCGACTCTATTGTAACACCCACACTAAGCTAAGCTTTGTAAATTGTTAGTTCTCTATGGTTCTCTGATCTGTGGTAGGTTAGAAAATATTTATTAGGCTCTTTTTTTTTTTTTTTAAATCATTTCACCCCAAGCAAAGCAGAACTGACACTGGTGTACAGGGGGTTACATAAGAGGTGAGTGATGAGAAAGAGGAACAAGTTAAGAGAATGGGTAAGAGAAGAATGAGAACACTGGTGTGAAGAGAGCTGCAGGAGAGTAGAGTGGAAAGGAAGAAGAACATGATACAAGGGTTGTCAGGGAAAGGATGTGAGTCAAGGAGATGAAAGATGACAGTAGGCATTGCATTTAAATTCTTGGATATTGTAGCTTTCAGTGAAGCAAGTATACAGAAGGGGATTCCACAGGCGGGAAGTGAGAGAAAAGAAACTGGTATAGTAGAAGTTGCAGTTACATTTGATTAGTTTCATTGAAAAAGGGTGGGGCCTAGTTGTTTGTGTAAATTCAAGCAGAGGGAGCACTAGAGAGATAAGCTCATCCGGGAAGAAGCTATGAACGTATTTGTAGGAGACAGAGGGAAGCCATATTACATGGATGAGAAAGTGATTGGAGTTGAGCTACCAGGTTGCAATCAATTAAAATGGATATTTTAAAAATTGTGTATAAATCTTTACAAAAAATATTCTAACAAAAGAAAAGGAAGAGGAAAGATAAAAAAAAACTCGCTGTAATGTGATAGATTGAAAAACAACAAAAATGAGTAAATTTAGACTTTTGTATTTGCAAAACACTGATATTTAACTACTTTCAACCTTCAGCAATGTTGTTTTAAAAAAAAACAATGATGAAAATTGTAATAAAACCCTAATTTTTGAAAGCGAATTTATACATTTTCTTAAAAATTTATAATAAAAATATTATTAGATTGTTTATTTAAAAAAATAATTTTATATTTACAACATTTGTAAAAAACTAATACAATGTCCTCTTTATCATTCACTAATTTATAAAGAAATAGGTTTGAAAAGTATTTTTCATTCATAAATTTATAAACATTTACTAAATTATTAAAATATGTGAACAGACTATAAATAAATGCTTATTTACCATTTTATAAAGTTTGAATTGATTGTCAATAACCAGACGTTTTGCCAAACATTTCAATAAACAATAGTGTAAATAAACAAACTAATAAACAGTTTATTATTTTTGTTGTAAATTCTCACAAAGAAAGAAAATGTATGAATTACAAATCTAGTCATTGTTATTTAAAACAATAAACATTGCCATGGTGTCAAGGTAGCTAAAATAATAATAGTAAAGTCAAAGAAAAAACTGTTCTTTTGACACACTTTTTTTGCGGGCATATAGGTCCAAAAATGAAACAACAAAAAAAAATGGCTAACCATTCGTCTCTTTGTGATTGTAACAGCTCAGTTGATGTTGAAATATATGTACAAAGAATAAAAAAGTAACAAAAATTACATCAGTAGTATAACTTAGTAATTACCTTTAAGACTCTACTTACAGAGGGAAAGTTGCTTAGATTTAATATAAATGGTTACAAATTCTCTTATATGGTAAATTTTTATACTGCTCTTTAACTTTTGAAATTTTTTAAAAGATTTATATCCAAAAGGAGGTCATGTTTTTGAAACTGTAACTTTCACACTCCACCCACCTCTATTGAACAGATGTAGAGGCTCATCCCTTGTTCCCTATTTAAGAAGTGGTTTCCAACTTCCTCTTCTCTCCTCAGACCTCAGTATTGGTGCTATCATGATTTTCCTGTGATGTGTGTGGTTGGTGGCAATGTCACTTCATTGTGAGGGTATCGGCTTGGCAGTTTTCTGGTTGCTGCTTCTGACTGATAGGAGTCCTAACTCTTGCATAGTGTCAAGAGTGGCTGCTCTGATCAACAGTTGCATAATATCGGGGTTCTTGTAGTGCCATGTCATGCATGAACAGGTGTCCCTGCAAGCGCTTTTGGTGGGCAACTCTGAGGCCACACTTTGCTGCAGCCATCACCAGTTTCCCTTCCAGCACATATCGTGGTTAATGACCGCTTGTATCCTCTACTCTAGGTCCCTCCTTACCAACAAACATTAATATGAATAATCATATCACAAAAAATTCTAAACCAGTCAAACTCAAATCACCAAAATCCGAGGCATTCGTACTAACTTTGTGATGTAGAAACTTTCCTCCATGAAAAGTCTCCTGACATCCTAGCACTGTGAAACTAATCTGAACCTCTGACTTCTCGATCCCTGGCTATCTTCCCCTCTTAAGGATTCCACTGTCCATATGCATGGACTGGGGAGTCTACGTTAGTTAATATTAGGGTGACATCTCTCGAATCCCCTGACCACCAATATATGTGTGTCTGTCTGTCACTTCTTAGTTCGGTTAGTTACCTTTTCTTCCTTTACCGTTCCCCCCTCCTCTCTCAATTGTTTCTTTCTAGACTGCATTTCTGACAATATAGATAAGGCTACTTCCTCCCACCCATTGTCTCACATATTTGTATTCGGAGATCTTAATGCCCATCATGCAGAGTGGCTTAAAGACTCTGTTACTGATTCAGCTGGCATCCACGCCATGAACTTTGCCATTTCCCAATCCCTTACGCAAGTGGTGGATTTCCCCACATGCTTTCCCAGCATTCCCTCGGGACACGCCTCTCTACTAGATCTATGCTTTACCTCTGTACCTGACTCCTACCAAGTCTTGCAGCTTTGCCCTCTCGGCAACTCCAACCATGCTCTTGTCTCCCTCAATATTTCTCACCACTCTCACTCCCTCCAGGAGCCTCCTACTTATAGGATCTCCTACTGCTACCAAAGAGCTGACTGGGATGCCTTTCACAATTTCCTCTGCGACGTCCCCTGGGGAAAAGTGTTCGATCTACCAGTTGATGACTGTGCCTCCAAGGTCTCGGCATGGGTGAAAGCTGGCATTGATGCCTTCATACCCACCAGGAATTATTGCCTATAACCTCATTCTTCTCCGTGGTTCTCTCCTGCCTGCTTGGCCGTCATTGCCCACAGGAACCATTACTTCAGTTTATTCTGGGACCAAAATAGATGCCTATTTGTCTCAAATCTCATTCTTCCCCTTGGTTCTCTCCTGCCTGTTTGGCCACCATTGCCCACAGGACCCACTACTTCTGACTATTTCGGAGACATACATCTGACCACAATAAGCACCTATTCACGTCTGCTCGTAATGAGTGCAAGAGGATCCTGAATGATGCCAAGCAGTTGTTTGCTGAGAGAATGAGACAGCACATAGCTGACTGCAAGTTTGAATCCAAGGACTATTAGTGGCTAAGCAAGCGTGTGCTGAACAACAGCAAATCCATGGCCCAATCAATGAATTTGTGGTCCTCACTGCATCAGCAGACAAGGCCGAGTGCTTTGCTCACAGATTTTCATTGAACTCCACATTTGACTCCTCTGCAGTATCCCCCCACTCGACATCCCTTTTAGAACTGAGGCTAAACTGAGCAAAGTTTACATTACCCTGACACTGGTATCTATGGTAATATCAAAACTTGACCCCCATAAGGCAAGTGAAGGTGATGGAATCCTGGTGATTGTCCTTAAGAAATGTGCCCCCCTGAACTCTCCTCTGTTCTCTCTAAACTCTATAATTACTGTCTTTCTGCTTCCTGTTTTCCTGCATGCTGCTGTTCCTGTATTTAAGAACTCTGGGGAACCCTCGGATCCATCTAACTATTGCCCTATCAGCCTTCTACCAATTTTTCAGGAACGTGTTCGAGGCCATTATTAATGCTGCAATAGTTCAACATCTTACTGCCCATAAATTATTTTCAAACAGGCAGTACAACTTCTGCTTTGCCAGGTCCATGGCTGACATGCTAACGACCATCACAGAGTACATGTACCAGGCCCTTGAGAAGTGTGGCGAGGCTTGTACTGTTGCCCTGGACTTCTCCAAGGCTTTTGAGAGGGTTTGGCATGCTGGCCTTCTACGCAAGCTATGGGGTTATGGTATCACTGGAAGCTTGCGTGATCTGATTAAATCTTTCCTATCTATCCGCATAATGAAGGTCGTCTTGAATGGGCATGCCTCCACATCCTACTGAACAAACACTGGTGTCCCTCAGGGCTCTATGCTAGGCTTGATGCTCTTCCTTATTTTCATAAATGATCTCCCAGATGTGATCAAGTCCCAAGTAGGCATCTATGCAGATGACACCACAATTTACTCCTGCATCAGCAAGCAATCCAGCAAGGCGGAAAACATAACCTCATTGCTGATCTTGAGAGGGATCTACATTCTGTGGTGGAATGGGGTAAGAAGTGGCTTTTAAATTTCAATGCATCTAAAATGAAGCTGCTGTCTGTCAATCATCACAGGCAACCTCTCCTCCCTCCCATAAGCATGGATCAAGCGAGTCTTCCTGAGAGCAATACACTGCGCCTCCTCAGCCTTATCCTCTCTTTCGATCTCAAGTGGAACCATTACATTGAGTCAATAGCTAACCCACTGCTAGGAAGGTTGGGTCCCTGTGTTGGGCCAGGATGTTTTTTTTGTCCTGAATCTATCTTGCATATATACAAAGCAACCATCCGTCCGTGAATGGAATACTGCTGTCATATATGGTCAGGCGCACCCGCTGTTCATCTCAGTGTTCTTGACAGGCTCCAAAGGAGAATCGGTAATGTGATAGGTATCGCCTTGGCTACTCGACTCCAGCCACTTTCTCACCAACGGGATGTGGCTTCTCTCTGTCTGTTCTATAAATATTTTCATGGCTTCTGTTCCAAAGAACTTAAGTCACTGGTGCCCTTATCACAGGTGTTTACTCGTGCAACCAGACTGGGAACTGGGTCCCACCCATTCACAGTTAGATCAACCAAATGCAGATGACAATTCTACTCCTGTAGCTTCTTTTCTTGCACTTCCTGCCTGTGGAACTCACTTCCATATTTTTGCTTTCCTGACGGCTACAACCTCCAGGAATTTAAATGCAATGTCAATACCCATCTCTTAACCACTTGACTCTAGTTCTTTCTACATCTCCTTTTATATCTTTTCTTTTCTTTCTACTTTTCACCTGTATTCTCATCTTGCTCCTTTCTAACTGGTTCGTCTTTCTCTTTACTCTCCTCCTATCTATTCTTTTTACTCTTATGTACATCAGTGACGTTACTGCCTTGCTCGGGGTGATACGATTAAAAAAAAGTATGTCTTGACTTACATTTTCTCCCCAAAAATTTCAAGCATATATATATATATATATATATATATATATATATATATATTTATTATTATGATATAACATATTCATGTTATAATTTCTGAATAAATATTATTAGCTCTACTTTGTATTGAGCACTTTTTTTAAGAATAGTGTTTCTTTGGATACAGAATATTATTCCATACATACCCTATACTTATATATAATTGTGAATTTAGGCAACAAATTTTCTTTTAGGCATGTTAGATTAAATTGCAAACATTATGTCTACTTATTTTTAATAAAATCCGTTTGTGCTCACGGATATCTTTCGTCTATTTTAATTGAAAGATGTACAGAACCTTTCTTAGATCTTTCAATCATAATACATAAAAGATTATCCATGAGTATGAACGGATTTTATTAAAAGTAAGATGACATAATGTTTACAATTTATTTAATCTGACATGCCAGATATATATAAAAACAGTAGCTACTCATACATTTACACATCATTCATTCAGTAATGAATTTGCATGCTCGTGTCTACTGACGTATGTTTAATTTTGTATATAACATGCTAAAAATGTCTTGCTTCTTCTAGTGAGAATCCATAGCTTAGAGGCAGAATCGTTGACTGATGTCAGTTTGGTCAGGTTTCAATCCTGGCTAGAAACAATCGGATGTCTAACTCTGCTAATGAGCTGTGATACAGCGAAACAGGACTGTCTGCGGATGGCTATTTACACTCTCACACGCTGATTGAGCACTATGGAGAAATGGTAGACTTAAAAAAAAAAAACAGTAGCTACTCATGCATTTATGCATCGTTCATTCAGTAATGAATTTAAACATGCTTGGCTACTGGTGTATGTTTACATTATGTATATAACACGTTAAAAAATCTGTCTCCTTCTACCAAGTGCCCATAGCTTAGAGGTAGAATCGCTGGCTGATGTCAATTCAGTCAAGCTTCAATCCTGTACTGATGAGCTGTGAAACAGGACTGTCTTCACACACACACATATATATATATATATATATAAGAAAATTTACTCCCACAATAACTGTTTTAAACACTGTCCTAACATCAAGCACTTTTCAATTCAACTGTGTAAATTGTTTTATGTACAGCAGCTTTATTTGAATATATATATATATCACATCCACATCTCATTTACAAGCCTGTTTTGCTGTATCACAGCTCATCAGTGTGGCTAGACATATATAATCATAATATCTAAAATAAAAGTGAAGATGAGACAAAGTGGAAAATATTAACAATGTGTTTTGCCAGACACTGTTTGCTATTTTTGGCTTCCTAAGATCTCTGAGAATAAGTTGGTATCATAAATCATATTAATTATCATAGATTATCTCATCCAGTGATATATATTCTGTAAGTGTGGACATTGATTTATGATTTTGACATCCTCAAGTATGCCAAGGCATGTTCTTTACATAGTTTGTCTTTTTCATTTTAACCTAAGAAAACCAAAGAGATATAATCTCCAGCAAAACATGTCATTAATAAAAATTTTCACTGCCTTGTGTGTGTGTATATATATACATATGTAAAGCCAGTCTACAATAAAGATTTCTATATTGAATAAGCAAGGATTCATGTGTCATGAACTGTATAAACTTAACCATCATCTAAAACACAATGATCAAAATAGCAACAATAAGGATAACAGTTAAGTTAATTAATGGATTAGGATATAAATTAAATATATTTCCTTGCATTTAGACATTTAAAGAAAGATTTTAGCATTTTATTAAAAACCATGTCTGATTATCCTTTAACTAGCAGTATAGCCTGGCATTGCTCGGGTGTAATGAAAACTTTAAAACTAATCCATGGTCCTGGAGCTCAGACTCTTTGGATGTTGGCACGGAAGACTAAAAAGCAATAGTTGTTTCCAGTTAAAGCACAACTGTGGACTGAAAGAAAAATGAATGGATGTAAGTCAAATTTTGATTTCCTGGTATTGATATCAAATAAGTTTTTTTCATCGTAAACTGAATTTTGAAGGCTAAATAAGTTCTCTGAGTAAATGGTATCATGGCTGAGACTAAGAACTACAATTATACCTACTTAGAGCCAAACCCGAAGCAAAAACTAAAATAAAAGGGCTGAAAAAAATACAGATATACAGGCAGATAAGCAGATACACACACAAACATCTTGCCTTTTATATATACATACATATATATATATATATATATATATATATATATATATTATCGATTTTCTGCACTATTGTAAGAACTGCAACCTTGAAACTTCTGAATATCGTTTCTTATGTCTTTGTCTATGAGTGTATCAAATTTGATTAAAATCGGACCACTCCTTCTATAACCTGATTTTTTCGATTATTGATTTTTTATATTTATTGGGGGTACCTCAACACAAAACCTAGCTAAGAACACTCGCAGACGCTTATAGTACAACTGTGTAAATTTTCAAGAAAATCGGTTCAGCTGTTTTGGAGTCTATAGGTAACGGACACACACACACAAAGTTCGATTTATAAATAAGTTTAGATTTAATTGGTAATTAGGATCTTTTGTGGTCTATTTTTTAGGATTGTGGGACTGACTCTTAAACATGCAACAGATGTAAAATTTTAAATATCAGACCAGTTAATCTCGTGATCTTGTAAATTATCAAGATTTTTTTTTTTTTTTTTTTTTTGTCATTTCACCTCAAGTAAAGCAGTACTGCCACTGCTGCACAGGGGGGTTACATGGGCGGAGAGCAAGAATAAAAAGGATCAATATACAAGGGAAATTGGAAAGAGAAAGATGGGAGTACTCGTGTGCATGGCATTACATGAAAGTAGAGAGAAACGGAAGAACAACGCTATACAAGGAGGTGACAGGGAAAGGATTAAAGAAAGTTGGGAATCAGGGAGATGATAATTGACATTGCACTTAAGCTCTTAGAGATTGTAACTATCAGGGAAGCAAGTATATAGAAGGGAATTCTGCAGGCTGTAAATTCTGGAAAAGAAACTGCTTGAGTAGAATGGTAGTTACATTCTGTTGTATCATGGCTTGTACCATGTGACATCCGGTTACCTAGATGTATAAAAGACAATGTGCGCTTAGCACAGGGGTTGTTATTATCACAGACTTTGGGAAGCAACTACTGCGAGAGACTCTATATATTGTATATACATCTTGGTTGTACCACTCTGTTAATAATGTAGTTTATCTACATTTTTCTGTGTATCTCTTCATTCTATGATACAACAGTTGAGCTCACATTGTCTCTTATACATCTGAGCGACCGGATGTCACATGGTACAAGACACGACACATTCTAAATTAAAACCTATGAGATAATTATGTAGAAGTTAAGGATTGATTTGACACTATCAATATTATGAACACAATCCTTATTTGAAATTGTTAAAAAAAAAAAATCAATCTTTTTTTTTTTTTTTTTTTTTTTTAATCGTATCACCCCGAGCAAGGTGGTAACGCCACTGATGTGCAGGGGGCTACGTAATAGTGAAAAGATTGGAAAAGAGAAAGCCGGAAACCACATCCTAAACAGGGAACAAGGGATGAGCCTCTTAACCTGTTCAATAGATGTGGGTGGAGTGTGAACTGGGTGATAGATAGATCTATCTACTCCAATTGAAAAAAAAAACAGTGAGAAGATTGGAAAAGAGAAAGCTGGAAACCACGTCCTAAACAGGGAACAAGGGATGAGCCTCTTAACCTGTTCAATAGACGTGAGTGGAGTGTGAACCGAGCGATAGATAGATCTATCTACTCCAATTAACCGGGCGATAGATAGATCTATCTAATCCAATTAACCGGGCGATAGATAGATCTATCTAATCCAATTAACCGGGCGATAGATAGATCTATCTACTCCAAATCTATATTATAATTCTGCTTGTTCCTTCCTTAGTTAGTTACTTAGTTTCTCTGTCTGTTACACCACACTCTCTATATGAGCTTTTCCTTCTCCTCTATCTTTTGCTCACCTTTGCCAAACGGAAGAGTACTAAAGAGTGAGAGAGTAGGAGGAGAGAGCCTAAAGCATTACTGTATCAATAGCAGCTTAAGCTGGTGGTTGTAGAGTAATTGTTTGCATGTATATGTGTGTGTACTGTACAATATAGTAAAAATAGGTAGGTTTGTTGTCGTATCCTGCGACTTAATAACAGAATTTTTGGCCTCATTACACCCTTGGCTATTACTCAGTTGGTCATTTGTTTACAATGGACACAGGAGCCTTTAAAGTAACTTTATTTTTTTTATTTTTTAATCCCTTTTAACATTTTTAAAAATTTTGTCAAAGTTTTGTTTTGATTTGAGTCAATGGCTAAAGAAACTTTGACTGTTTTGGAAACTTAACGATTGCATACCACACTTTTTCGGTGACAAACATTAATTTGGAAATTCTCGCAAAAATGAAATAATAGTCGGATTTTAATGAAACTATCAGTACTCATTCACAATGAAAGAAATTATTTTTGAAATTATTTTTTAAAAATTTTGACAAAAATGTTTACAATGGACACAGGAGCCAGGATTAATAATAAAAAACATTTTCTCTTTCAAAATCTCTCTCAGTAAAGTAGCTTCTATAGACATTACTTTTATAGATATTTTAATAAAATTATACTGTATTATCGTTATTTTATTATCCAATACCTTTATATTTGAAGACGTTACTATCATTTGTAGTGTGACAAAGTAAAAGTTTTCCAGAAAATCATAATTATCCTTCTGTGGAAATTCCACGGGTTCCACTAGTATTTTATGATTCTGACAAACGTTGCAGCTTCAGAAAGGCTAATTTCAGCAGTTGTCCTTTGCTAAGTTATAAAAATTATTACTTATTTTTTTTTTTTTATGAGCAGACTAGTATTATTCCCTAGTTTTTATGAGTGGACCAGTATATTTAAGTAGTTTCACTCTTTGAAATTTACAACTGGACTTCTCATATAAACTGAAATATCATTTGTTAACTATGCTGACTCTCACAGTCCTACCATCCTTGGCTAACAAATTTCTGAAGATAATAAACTACTACTCTTCAGTCTAATGAATGTGTCCTAAGCAGGAGCAGTATCTTGTCTCCCTTCCTGCCAAAGTGGATTTAACTATGAGGCATTATTTAAGTTTACTAAAATTACACTTCGGAGTATATTTTTCTATTTTCCTGGTGTGCCATTGCTCAGTTTATTGATCAAGATACAGATTTAACACTATTTTTTAAAAACTTTTGATCACCCAATAAAAAGCCCAAGTGCCACTCAAGGTAGACATTTACTGATGGTATACTGATATAGTGTGGGAGCTATTGTTGCATATAATGAAGATATGTAAGATAGATAAGAGTTGACCTTGACTTGAAGAGTAACTATTAAAATAGTCAATAGTACTTAAAATATGAAGTTTATCTTTCTATCCAAATGTCAGTTTACTGTTATGTTACCAAATACAAGATAATAGTAAGTGCCAGTCGATTGTTATGTTACTAAATACAAGATAATGGTAAAATTAACCCTTTTCTTATAATGAAACTTTCAGCATTCATGATCTGAACAGCCAGTACTCTTTTCTACTCTCCCTGGTCATCAGAATGGATCAAAGTGAAGTATCTGTTTGCATTATTGCTGATGGCAACAGTAATTGTTAACTATCCTGAATCTTGTGGTCCTACCAAGAATTGAACTCACCATCCTTGGCTAACAAATTTTTGAAGATATTAGACTCCAGTGAGACTATTCTGAGGACCTTAGAAGTTATGCCAGGATTTGTCATTGGCGGTCACAATCTGAACAACATAAGACACGCAGATGATACAGTGCTGATAGCTGACACGAAAAGAAAATCACAAAACCCCCTTAAAAAAGGTAAATGAAAGTCAAAAGAAAGGACTAAACGTAAACTACAAGAAAACTGAATGTATGGTCATCAAGAAACGGAGGAGCTCAAGATGCCAAGTACAGGTTGGGGTGGGGGGATACTAGAATCAAGCAAGTACAAAAATTTAAGTACTTGGGAAGTGTTCTAATGGAAGACAGAAAATGTGATACTGAGATCTGAAGGCGAATTGGAATGGCCAAGGATGCATCCCAGAAACTGAGCAAAGTATTAAGAGATGGGAAAATTTCATTAGAAACAAAGAAGAGAGTACTGAATTGCTATGTGATATCTGTTCTTCAACATGGCAGTGAATGCTGGACAATATCATCAAAGATGAAAGAAAAAAACTTGAAGCAATTGAAATGTGGTTCTACAGAAGGATGCTGCGGATATCATACATTGAGCATGTGAGCAATGATGAGGTTTAGAAAGGATGAAAAGGAAATTAATACTGAGCATCAGGAAGTGACAGCTGAAATTCCTGGGACATGTGATGAAGAAAGAAGGCTTAGAGAATCTGATACTCACAGGTCAGAGGGAAAGAGAGATGGAGGAAAGCAGCAGATAACATATTTGAAGGGCTTGAGCAGGTGGGTGGCAAAGCAGGGTTTGGGTGGGGTAACAGGAGAAAGCATGCTAAGGGCTACCAAGGATAGGGAGATGTGAAAGGCCATGATCACCTATGTCCTGAAGGGACATGGCACATAGAAGATGATGACTCCTACTTCTCAGCTTAATGGATGTGTTCTAAGCAGTGGCGGTGACTTTTCTTCCTACTTGCCAAAATGGATCTAACCATTAGACAATATTTAAGTTTACGGAAATTCCTCCTCATATTACATTTTTCTATTTGCCTGGGGCAGCTTGACATGGTGTAATGGTTAGCAAGCTTGTCTCGTTAGAATCATTACAATTGAGTAGTGAGTTCGATCCTCACTGGGTGCCCCATATTGTCAGTCTTGTGCCACACCCAAGTTACACTTAGAAAATCATCATTTTTCTATTTGCCTGAAGTGCTGTCACTCAGTTTATTGACCAAGAAACTTATTTAACACCATTTTTTTTTTTCTTTTTAATTATTTATCACCCAATACAAAGCCCAAGTGCTACTCAAGGTAGACATTTACAGAATGGGGGAACATATAGGACAGTAGCTATTATTGCATATTATGAGGATATGTAGGATAGACAACAGTTGACCTTGAATTGAAAGGTCACTATTAATACTGTCAATAATGCTTAAAATAGTCATGTCTAGAAAGCAAACAAGAAGTGCAAGAAAAGAAACTGTTGGCATAGAACTTAAAGCTGGTGAGATCTCAAAACAAGTTTTATATTGTGCTTGAATTCAAAATGTCTAGGTACCATAGCAAAGAACTCATCCAAATAATTGCCATGAAAGCATTTATAGAAAATACAAAGAGATGCAAACTTAAGCGGTGGGAAAGTGAGTGAAGCCGAGCCACTAGATCAGGATCAATAATATTGCAGATTCTTCTGGATTTTCTCAATGAGCTCAATGTAAATAGCAAGATAAGTTAATAAAATAAAATTGAAGATTCTAACCCCCATGTCTGATATCAAGACATCAATAAAGAACGAGCCAATATACTGATACAAAATTGATTTTCAGTGCAGCTAATGAAAGATGAAGCTATAGGCCAAAACTTAATTTGAATAATCTAAGCTTTGCAACCATATAAAGTTGTTTTGTCAATAAATAAATGAATGTTGCTGCATCTGAAATGCATTCAGCACAAACATAATCATATAAAGACATTATTCTTATTTTCCAATGAAATGCTAACATCTTTTTTAACATGCAGATTAGTTATCGAAATGCAATTAATTTTTCAGTATTGATTCAAACATTGTTTCTTAAATATTATTTTTTATAAGATTTTAAAAAAATATTATTAAACTCAGATTTTAGGACCCTAGTTAATGTTTTCACAACTGATGTTATAATTTTCAAAATCCATTAATATTGAATGTAAATATAACTTTTTTGCATTTGTCTATATTTCTGGATGTGCATTGTGGTGCAATGGATATTTTTTTTTTTTTTTTTTTTTAAACGAATCATCCCGAGCAAGGTGGTAACGCCACTGATATGCAGGGGGCTACATAAGAGTAAAAAGATTTAGAAGAGAGTGAAGAGGAAGACGAACCAGTTAGAAAGGAGCAAGAGAAGGAAGGGAATACAGGTGTGATGACAGGAAAGCAAGAATATGGAAGCGAGTTCCACAGGTGGGAAGTGCGAGAAAAGAAGCTGCAGGAGTAGCAGCTCAGAACGAAAAATTGGGGAGCTGAGTTCAAATTCCAGTTGAATTCGTTGCATTTACTTACGCACAAATGCCCTTGGGAAAGGTATCAATCTGTATCTTCCCTCCAGTTATGGGTTAAATAACAGGACAGATTGAGGTCTAGAGCCTTGTCTGGCAACCAGTCTACCACAGAAAGTAATGGCAACCTACTGCGGGATAATCTTCTGCCCATCAGTCATGTCTCTTTCGAGACATGATTGCCCAAGCGTGTATCAGATATGGCACTTGATTTCTGAGATGAGGTAGTATTTATAGAATTCAGACTATTATCCGAATCTTTGTTGCCATTTGTATGACATTTCGGCTGTTGTACACTCCGGCCTTCTTCAGGTGCTAGGAATTTCGAACTGAACCCTTTATTACAATCACTGGGGTATATCATTCTCATCCCTTGCATAGTAGTGCCTCTTTTGGAAGTCATGAGTTATGTCCCTCTAACCTTGTAAGTTACTTGTTCACCACTGAACTCATGACTTCCAAAAGAGGCACTACTATGCAAGGGATGAGAATGATATACCCCAGTGATTATAATAAAGGGTTTGGTTTGAAATTCCTAGCACCTGAAGAAGGCCAGAGTGTACAACGGCCGAAACGTTATATAAATGGCAACAAAAATGAGGACAATAGTCCGAATACTGTAAATACTACCTCATCTCAGAAATATAGACAAATAGAATGATCTATTATTAAACATCCAGAGTGTACAATGGCTGAAACGTCATACAAATGGCAACAAAGATTCGGACAATAGTTCGAATAATGTAAATACTACAACTTTTTTGCTGCATAAGAAGGATCAATTTTCTATTATTATTAAATTATAAACAGAACCAACCGTAGATTTATTACATTACGTCAGATTTTGTTATACAAGCCAATGTTTTCATAAAAATATTGATATTAACCAATTGATGAGAGGAACATTTTTAATATTTATTTGTTCCCAATAAGAATGTTTCTGCTGAACACAAAGTGGAGGAACAGCTTTCTATTCTTATTAAGCAATAAACTGATCTTCCCCCAGAATAATTACATGATGTCAGATTTAATTATGCAAGTTCATGCTTTCACAATAAAGTTTATATGAATCAGCTGATGATGGGAAAATGTTCAAGATATACATATATTGATTATTAATATAAGTTTCTTCTGGACCTGAAGTTAAGAATTGATTTTCTATTGTTATTAAGTAATAAAATAATCCCTTGAGAATTACATGTCAGATTTTAGGATGAAAGTTAATGTTTTCACATTAAAATTGGTATTAACCAACTAATACCAGGAAAATTTTAAAGATATTTCTACACTATTATTACTACGTCAGTTATGACAGCCTGACAATATTGTTGCCAAGTCAGCTCTGACTCCATGACAATATTATTAGCAAGTCAGCTGAGACTCCATGGCAATATTCTAACCAAGTCAGCTCTGAATCCTCAACAATATTAACAAGTCAAATTTTTTTCTTGTTTTGTTGTGTTTTATTCTGGAGAAATGTTGAAGGGTTGACGTGAATATCAAGATATATTTACGTTGAATATTAATGTAAGTTTCTACTGTAAAATAACTTTTATTAGGCTTTAATGGTGAAGCTCTAAAGTCATTAATGGAAAACTATCCATAGTAAAGATGTTAAACGCATTATAATTTATCATATGCTGATGCTTAGAAAAGATTAGGTTATAGGTTTTTGTTTGAAGTTAAGATGGTGTGTGTTAATGAATAAAACTAAATGTGTTGAATTGGCTCAGAAAATAGATAAACAAGAATGAAACAGTGAGTTTTAAATATTTATTATATCTGAATTTTTTGAGTAGAGAAAATTTCAAGGATAGTGCCTAAAAAAAAGTATAAATTCAAGAAATGTTTTAAAGAGTTTCTCTAAAAAAAAAAATGTTGAACCTACTCTGTTGGGGAGTTAGTCTGGAGTATTGTCTATGCCAGTGGTTCCCAAAGTTTTTGGGGTTGCTACCTATTTAGGCATGAACATACAACCCTAACACCCTCATATTTTAAGACAGATTTCATTCATTGTATAATGTATACCATAAATAAAAAAAGCAATCTAATGTTGTATCCACACATATGTCATGTAATTCAAATATGAAAAGAAGTTTCGTTGCCATATTTGAGGAGACCCATACAGCATGTACATTGGTTTTTGTTTTTGGAGGTCATATGCTATTCTTTTTAAATTGTGTTCTAATTAACCCTCTAGGGCCATTCGTATCATATTTGATACAGTATTTCCCTATAAGGAAACATTTGGTATTCATTGACTGAGCAGTCAGTACTGCTTTCATTTGAAATTTATAAAATATTTCTCTTAAAAAAATTTTCAGGAAAATATTTCTTTCAAGGCTTGTTTTCATACTGTATCAAATATGATACGAATGGCCCTAGAGGGTTAATACAGCTTTCTGGTGCATTTTTTATAATGCCAATTGTTAATGAACTTTCCTCTATGACATCTACAGTTTATGAATTTAAGCACATTACTAAACTAGGATGTGCGTTTTAGTGCAGTGAATATTGACTCAGAACGGCAAGTCGGGAAGCAGAATTCAAATTCCAGTTGAATTGCTTGCATTCACTTACACACAAATACCCTTGGGAAAGGTATTAATCCATCTCTTCCCTCCAGTTATGGGTTAAATAGTAGGACTGATTGGGTTCTATAGCCTTGGCTGGCAAACAGTCTACTGCAGAAAGCAATGTCAACCTACTGTGAGATAAACTTTTGCCCAGTCAGTCATGTCTCTTTTGAGACGTGATTGCCCAAAGCGTGTATCATGTATGGCACTTAACTGACTGATTGAATATAATAGTTGGAAACATGATTAAGGCTTCTAGTGGACATAAAATGGGGGATAAGTTCTATATTGTTATGAAGTAATAAACTGATCCCCCCATTAATTATTACTTAATAATATAATACTGCTCTTCTCTGTCTAGCTATGAGTCAAATATCAGGACAATTTGGGTTCTATAGCCTTGGCTGGCAACAAGTCTACCACAGAGAGCAATGGCAACCTAGTTCGAGATAAATGTTTGCCCAGTCAGTCATGTCTCTTTCAGGACATGATCGCCCAAATCGTGTATCATGTATGGCATTTAACTGAGTGACTAAACTGGCAACGAGGTCTCATCATTTTACAGTTAAAATAGATGTAACAATAAGTTTCTTTTCTCACACTTCTTGTCTGTGGAACTCCTTTTTGATTTCTGTCTATCCAGCAAAGTTTGATGTTCAAAAATTTAAATGCTTTGTCTGTTCTCTACTGTCTTCTTAATTCTTTTTCTCATACTCTCTTACACTCAGTAACTCCTTGCATATTAGTGGATTTATTGTATATAAAAGATTTAAAAAAAAAAAAGTAATGCCAATTACAACAAAATGCTGTGGAAACATAAGGATATGTATAAGCATAGTAAACCAATTTTGTCATTTATCTTATTTAGTCAGTCCTGGGTATGACGATAAACTGCATTTGGCAGCAAGGACTCTGATTGGGAGGTTGTGAGGAGTATGGAACCACCTCTTAAGTGCTATTGTTCCCAGGTTCACCCTGACTTGAAGTGGTATCACCTGTTAGTAACCCAGCTATGGATAAAGTTAACCCTCAAACTGGAGTCAAAACACTATGAAAGTATAAAAATAGACTTTTATAGAAATGTTTACATAAAAATAGACTTTTATAGGGACGTTTGCGTAAAGATAGACTTTTATAGGGACGTTTGCGTAAAGATAGACTTTACACCAAACTGGGGTCAAAACACCATGAAAGTTGAAGGGAAAATTTTACCAACAAATCATTTTTAAAAAAAATTATTACCCTAACACATTTTTGATAGAAAAAATTATTCTCAGCAAAACATTTTTGAATGCAAAACTAAAAGACATTTTCATTTTTTTTAAAATAAAAAAGAATAAAAACAAAAGATTTTCATTAAAATCTGACTACATCAACCTTCTCACTATAATCGAACATTAAAAAAGATATCTGAAGACCCCACCTTTTTGGCATTAAATAACCCACAGAGGTGTTGATATGCCATTAAACCAAAATCAAAAACCAATTGTATGTGGCTTCCCAGATTTGGCAATCACAATAACATGTTGTATAATACATGCAAAGCATAAATGGATTGTTGTGAAATACCAGCAAATTTCCAATAGTTTTCTCTTAAAAGAAAGTTTTCTTGAAGGGTTTGGAAATATGTCAAGTTTTTGTTATAGCTTTATTTGAGAAGACTCTTTCACAAAGTAAGTACATTGGTTGTTGTTCCATGGAAAGTTCTCAGACAAACTACATTCCGTGGTTCTAGCCAAGACCCACCATACCACTTACATATATTGTAGCAAACTATCCATATTACCTCTGTATTTCATCAGCAAGAAGTAAGTTCCAATTGAACAGATTCTTCCTGAGAACCACTGCTCTGTGGAACAGACTGCCACTTAACCTGTTCAAGTCTAGAGTTAATTGTTATCTTCCCCTCCTATGAATATCAGTCACTTAAGTGCCATACATGATACACACTTGACCTTAGGATTGTATGACAACAAAAAAAAATAAAAAAAAATTGGCAAACAGAAATCTAAAAGCATTAGGAGAGTCTGCAAAAACAGAGATATTAGCCAGATTTGAAAATACACCAACATTTCTTCTTTCTATGATTCTTCCCTCAAATTCAACAAATTATGCACTGAAATTGCTATATTTTTGAGCATACATTATACACTTTTTGCTAGACAAATGTGTTGTAAACCCTTTTCAGCTTTTGGGCATACATAAAAAATTAAAAAAAACCCAAAGAAATGAGAGCATGGTTGCTGTGAATTCTAAAAGTTTCTCTCTGTGTTTGTTAGGATTTTTCTTTCATAGCCTTAAGTTGTTCCTCTTGTTTTGGATTACTTTGAAAATATATAGCTTACTGCTTATGATGAGTGATCCCTCATTTCTCCACCTATTTGATGGCCGGCCGCAAGAATATTATTTTTATTTTAGGAGATTCCGCAAAAGCACTTTGAACACATGCCAATATTCCTTCTTTCAATGATTCTTCTCTCAAATTCAGCAACAGATTATGCACTGAAATTGCTATATTTTGAAGCAGACATTGAACCCTTTTTGCAAGGCATGCATGTGTTGATAGCCCTATCAGCAGCAGCAAACCCTTTTCAGGTTTTTGACACATAAAAATTTAAAAACAATTGATAGCATGAGTGCTGTTAATTCCAAAAGACATAATCGCTGGGTTTTTGTGTGTGTGTGTTTTTCTTAAGGTTATGAAAGAAAAATCCCAAGTTGTTCCTTTTGTTTTGGGTAACTTTGAAAAGTATACATTACTGCTTATAATGAGTGATCCCTCATTTGTCCACCTATTTGAAGATCAGCCTCAAGGAGGATAGATATTATTTACTGCTCTACTATTTTTCCCAAGGATGCAAAGTAGTTCACAGAAAATACAGAAAAGTCTGTGAAGAGTCATAATTGCCTACATCCTGAATGGATGCATTGAAAAATAAAGAAAAAGGTTTAGGATTGTTGTACCCTTTTAGCACGCCAGTTTTTTTTGTTTTTTGGTTTTTTTTTTTGGTTTTGACAAAGATTCTGCAGAAGCACTTTGGCAGTTGAAATATTAGCCAAATTTGAAAACACACCAATATTCCTTCTTTTGATGATTCTTCTCTAAAATATACGCCAACCTTATACTTCTAACATTTCCACCTAAACTCAAAAATTTACACTATTACGAGTAAGCCTGTACCATAAAAAATGACAGTAAAATACATGTATCGATATGCTGTCTAAAATGACGAAAACATATATATTGATGTACCTACTATTGAGTATTTTACATTAAGACATAAGTAAAAAAAACAAAATCATCCAAACCCCTGAGCATGACAGGAGGGAAATATATTATATATATTGTTGTGACCCTAAAAAGTTGCTGCTTAAGTAATCATCAAAACGACACATTTTTAATCGGGGCAGGAGTAAATATGTATATAGAAATACACAACGGTCTTTATTATGATAGGGAAGATTGAGTTTCTGGTTTCTTCTAAAGATTTTCCTTATCTTTCACTTCCAGTAGCATCTTAGTGGCATTATTGCCTTGTTTGTTGTGAATTGATTAAAAGAATAAAAATTTATAAAATTTTACTAATATAATTTGAACATGAGTGATAAATGTAAAAAAAGTTTCATTTTCTTATATTTTCAATCATTTTATGAATAATTTCAATCATTTACAATGCATTTTGTAAAATAAGTAATTTTACTGCAGAAATGTAATATTCATCAAGAAGAATGTTTTACCACAAAATAAAATGAGCGTTACCTTTAGGACCAGTAGAAATTAATGCATCCTTAATGATTTTCTTACAGCCCCTGGGTCACAACCAGCCTGATACGTTCAACTTGAACTACTAAAGCAAATAACCAGCTTTTCTGATCTGCAGTTAAGTAATTGATTATTTTGTCTGAACATTTGCTAACATTTAACATTTTTACTCTTTACACATTGTTCTAAGTGCAGCATTGTTTCTCTGCAATTGTCATGTTTCTCTTTTGTTCTGAATTATCTCAGGTGGGGAAAATGAATTGAAATCAATAAAGAAAATAATAACAAACAATAAAACAAAAAATGCATTTTCCCATGATGCATGTAATAAAGAAACTAGAAAGGGTTTTTGTTCATTTTGCACAATTTCATGACTTCCACTTCTGGAAAGGACTGAAGCACTTACCACTTTGCAATGCAGAGTGTTTTCAGATTTGTTTTACAGCTCCACTCATGAAGTAAGTAATTTGTTCCTTCCAAGTTAGTGTAAAGCTGATATGAGCTTGACCAGTCTAACCATTATTAACCTTACTTATCCTAACTTCTGGGCCAGAAAAAGATGATGACCATACCCAAAAGATATTTCAAAATAGATACCTCCACTTTTTCATGATAATTTGTAATACCTAAGTTTTAAAATGAATTTTGATAAAAAATTTTTTTTTTTTTAAGCTTTAATTTTATCTTTAATTGAATACTAAATGATTAAATTTACTATTTTCGGTAAGCAAAATACTCTGGTGTATTTCAAACAAAAATTATATTGATTGGAATCTAAAATTTTTCAGTTTTTCAGCCATTTTTGAGTGCTCAACAACTTTTGTAATTAAAAGTTAATTCTCGGTTTTAAAAATCTTGTAAAAATAAAAATGTGGCCCAGTTATTCCCATTTAGCCTCCTGCTTTTTATCATATCTAGGAATGTGGCCCAGTTATTCTCATTTTGCCTCCTGCTTTTTATCATATCTAGGAATGTGGCCCAGTTATTCCCATTTAGCCTCCTGCTTTTTATCATATCTAGGAATTTGGCCCAGTTATTCTCATTTTGCCTCCTGCTTTTTATCATATCTAGGAATGTGGCCCGGTTATTCCCATTTAGCCTCCTGCTTTTTATCATATCTAGGAATGTGGCCCAGTTATTCCCATTTAGCCTCCTGCTTTTTATCATATCTAGGAATGTGGCCCAGTTATTCCCATTTAGCCTCCTGCTTTTTATCATATCTAGGAATGTGGCCCAGTTATTCCCATTTAGCCTCCTGCTTTTTGTCATATCTAGGAATGTGGCCCAGTTATTCCTGTTTTAGCCTCCTGCTTTTTGTCATATCTAGGAATGTGGCCCAGTTATTCCTGTTTTAGCCTCCTGCTTTTTATCATATCTGGGAATGTGGCCCAGTTATTCCCATTTAGTCTCCTGCATTTTTTTGTCTTTTTTAATACAAGTTCTTTGCATATCTCCTTTGAATATATATTTTTTGAGTAGCATATAGTGAAATACCTTTTCAATACTCGCGATCCTTTAATGCTCACTGAAATTTCCAATCACTTGCCATTTTATGTTCAGTTGCTTGTCACCAGCCCAACAGTTGAAATCACCCACTGATGGGCGATATCACCCAGGTTGGTAAATAAACTTTGTATAGGGTATATCAAAAAGTATTAATTCTTTTTTTTTTTACTTTTTCATGTACACATTACAAAGCTATGTATGATTCCAGAACATTATTCATATTATTGCTATATAATCAAATGTATCAAAAGTATTTTCATTTTTTATGAATCTTTACTTCAAAGTTTATTTCATGTAGACATGAAAATACTACTTATGGTTTCACTATGAGTATATCATCCTATTATAATTGTGTTGTACCTTCCTTTATTAGTTTGCAAAATCATTACACGTTGCCAATACATCATAAATAATGGCCTATTCTGTTTTGATTGCATGGAAAGAGTGAGAAAAGACACTACTTGGTTTCAGTGAGAAAAAGAAAGATTGGAAGATAGAAGCGTTTAACATCTTCTGCCAATACTTAATAAATAATGGACTGCTTCATTTTGGTTGCGTAGAAAAACATATCAGAGATGCTACTTGGTTTTAGTAAGAAAATGAAAGAAGTGTTTGGCTGTCTCAGTGAAATGGAAAACGATGTCAATTCCACTTAAAATAAAGACTAGTATTCATATTTATGAATGTTATTGCAATATTTCTTTGTTAAACTCAAATATTTAACAATGCAATATGGAAATTTCAAAGGATATTTTATTGTCATAAAACTCACCAACTGCTTATTCAGTTTTCGTTATGATTCATTAGAAAATTAAGATAGAAAAACCGTGAAATTTTCATGGGTCTTTCTAGTTATCTCTTAGATTTTTGATTTTATACATATATATATATATATATATATATATATATAATCTAAGAATGAACCAATAACCTACACGGTTTTGCTTAACAGCTTGTCAGGAAAATTATTATTTATTTTAGTTCTAGGTGACCTATCGAGCACTTTAAAAATACTTAACATGGAGCAAGTTAATATTTACTGCTCTTTAAAAGATATACCATTGCATAAATTGGTTTAATAAGTCCTAAAAATTTAAGAGATCAGCTTTCATTAAGTATGACATTAAATACTTTAATTACAATTACATCAAATACTTTACTTGAAGCTATTAATTTAGCCAAAGAATTCAATGAAATCTCAGATAATGAAATAGACATCATTAAACATTGTCGTAAAATGCTCCTATATCATGATGATAACTTATGGATTAAAAAACTGATGCCGAGGGATTTGATAATCCCATGGGGGCACATGATGGTGCGGAGTTGGTTGGTTGCCTCCTCCTATATAAACTTAATAACTTCATAGATTTCCACAATCACAGATTATACCATGATGATGGTCTGATTATAGTCGACAATAGTACCCCCCCAAATTTGTGATAAATTATGCAATTTCTTGCATAATTTCTTTAAAACTAATGGATTTAACATTGACATAGAGTGTAACTTGAAAATAGTTAATTACTTGGACATTACATTAGATTTAAACAGTGGATACATTGCACCGTACACTAAAACCAATCATAACCCAATTTACGTTAACAAAAATTCTAACCACCCCTAACATATCTTAAAAGCCATTCCCAAAAATATAGGATATAGGCTGTCTTATAACTCGTCCAATATCAACATATTTGATAAACATAAGGAAATTTACCAATCTGCTTTATTGAAAAGTGGATATAAAGATATATTACAATCCACTTCACTTAACAAACGTAATACTCATAATAGATCCAGGAAAATAATCTGGTTTAACCCCCCTTTCAATAAGGAAGTTAAAACTAAAATAGGAACTATATTTTTTAAATTAATTGACAAACATTTCGGTAGTGATAGTTGCCTACATAAAATTTTCAATAGAAATACTATCAAGTTAAGTTATTCTTGTTTACCTAACGTAGGAAAAATAATTAGTGGTACCAATAAGAGTAAATTAAAAAAACATGAAGCTATTAATTCCAAACTTAAATGTAATTGTAGACGAAAGAATGAATGCCCCCATTAATGGTTACTGCCAACAATCTAGTGTCGTGTACAGTGTTAGAGTTTATAAAGATGTAAATGATATCAATCCTAAGTTCTACATTGGAGCAACTCATGATATTTTTAAAAGAAGATTTTACAACCATAACATTTCTTTTAAGCACATAAAATATAGCCACAACACTGCCTTAGCTACATATGTTTGGCATCTAACAAACACGATTAATAAAGACCCCATTCTAAAATGGGAAATAATAAAAAAATGCCCTAAATATAAAGTAGGGAGTAAGTTTTGTCAGCTTTGTGCTGAAGAAAAATTAGCAATAGCTTTTTGAGCCTTCCCATAATTTACTCAATTCTAAAACGGAAATTCTAAATAAGTGCATTCATTTCAAAAATCACTTACTTTAATTTTAACTACTAGATTACTTGCTTTGAATTTTTTTTTTTTTACTGTTGTCGTCAATAAAGTTTGTTTTACCCTTGTTTTTGGTTTGGTATCTCCCAATCAGTCTATTTAATTTGCTGTTCCTATCTAATTTGTTAGCCTTGTCCTGACAATCCGGCGAGTGAAACCACGGTCGGCTTTGGCTCACTTTTAGATTTAGTTCGTATCTTTGCTCTACTTTCGTCTTGAGCTCTTTACTGTTAAGGTTTTCGTCTTGGGTTTTTTTTCTTTCGAACACAGCTTTTGCTTTGTTTGTTTCTTTTTTGATTCCCCTCTCCCCATTTGGTATTACCTTTTGGGATTGACGACTAAATTTACCGTTTTGTTAACTGTAGGACTTAATGATTTTAGTCATTATTAGTGATACTGTTTTCTTGGTACGTTTTACAATAATAATAATATATATATATATATATATATAGGGATGCAATCGAATTGGTGTTCACCAAGGCTCTGTCTTGAGTTCGCTCCTCTTCATCATTGTCATGGAAGCGCTATCATGTGAATTTCGTACTGGCTGTCCATGAGAGATCCTTTACGCTGATGACTTGGTTATCATTGCCGAGACCGTTGACGAGCTCATGACTAAACTGGCTGCCTGAAAAGACGAAATTGAGGCTAAAGGCCTCCGTGTGAATATGGGAAAGACAAAAATCTTTTATAGTTGACATGATGCTTCGAAGCCCATCGAAAACAGTAAATATCCATGTGGAGTGTGTTGTAAAGGTGTTGGCCATAATTCCATACAGTGCATAGCATGTGAACATTGGGTACACAAAGCCTGTACTGACCGGAAGGGTCGACTCACAGATGATCCCAGCTTCAAATGCAGACGCTGTATGGGTTTGATCCCCACAGAAATCGCGCCTGCTCTTACCTACTTGGAGTTTGATGGAGAACAACTGGAAGTTTTCACCTCGTTCTGCTACCTGGGTGATGCCACCGGTGAGAGAGGGGGCTGCTATGATGCCACAACTGCCAGGTTAAGATCGGCATGGAAAAAGTTTAGAGAGCTCCTCCCCATCCTTACATGTTGTGGCATCTCTCTGCACAACAGGGGCCATGTTTACAATTTGTGTGTGAGGTGCGTCCTTCTCCTCGCTAGTGAGACATGGCCTGTTACGGATGAGGATATAGCCAGATTAGCCTGTAGTGATCCTGCCATGATCTGCTGGATCTGTGCCTCAAAACTCTCTGACAGGGATCCCTTACATTCATTGAGGTCTAGACTGGGTCTGGCTAGTGTGGAGGAGGTTCTTCGGTGGAACAGACTGTGCTGGTATGGCCACCTTCAGCGCATGGACCAAGATGTGTGGCCTAAAAAAGTTGAGAGCATTATCATCCTGGGCTCCTACCCTAAAGGTCACCCACGGAAAAGATGGACCAACTGCATCAATGAGGATCTGAAAAGCACCGGTCTCAAACCTGAGCAAACAATGGATTGGGGGTGGTGGCGAATGAACATCAGACCTGGACGGCATGGCAGAACTTCCAATCCTCAGACACGAGGAAGACAGGGAAGAAAACTGAGTAGTAGTAGTAGATATAGCAATAGTTTGTAATTTTTATGATTAATTTTTCATATTGCTCTGGGTAATATCCATTGAGCTTTCTATTTTTCTTTTTTAATATTTTACATTAATTAAAAAATCTTTTTGGAACTATCCTCTCTGTTTCTACGGGTTTGTCATTTTTTCCTTAATCATAATACCTTGTCTGTCATTTTTAATAAAACTGCATATATATATATAAGAAAAACTAAGGTAGACACGTTATTTCATGATAAATCAAAAGTATAGGCTTATTTCAGGTGAACCATCATCAGCTTCCATTTCTATTTTACAAAGGATTTTACACTTTCATGTAAAATCCTTTGGAAAATAAATTTTACATTTTCGTGTAAAATAAAGATGGAAGCTGATGATGGTTCACCTGAAATAGGCATATACTTCCAATTTACCATGAAATAACTTGTCTGCCTTAATTTTTCTTATATTTGCTCTATATGTATTTATATACATATATATTTAGAGCTCTCTTAGAGTTATTCTATCACTGTATGTACAGGATACTCCTTTGGATTCTTCTATACCCACACTGCATGCTGATTATATATATATATATATATATAAAAGTAGGTTTCATTAAAAATGACAGACAAGGTATTATGATTAAGTTTTTTGTGTAATTTTTCATGTCGTAGTTGGATGGCCAATAATTTCCAAATTTGACTAACATCAATAAACATATTGCTAAAAACATTAATATTTTCTGCAATTTGTTTTGGCTAACTGGCATATTGCCTACTAGATATATTTTAATAACCCTTTTCTGTTTGTATAACAATTCCACCACTTTAAGTGATAACAACTTAAAAAAAATAAATTCTGTGAAGGTTTCATAAACACATTTGACACCATTGCAGACATGCTAGAATACAAATTTATACATCCTAATGTTTCATAACTGACACCAAAGGGTCAGGCTTTCCATACGATCTTAATTCTCTATCCTAATAATCTCATTTCCCCTGTCTATCATGACCTTGCTTTCTATTGGTTAATCGAACCAAACCCTCTGAATTCCACGACACCACCCACTTAACCGACTGAATATGGTAACAATTGTGTTGCTTTTAAATTTTTATATATATATAATGATTCCTAACGGGGAAAAATATTTCACTGTCTGACGAGGTGTCAATAAGCTAGTATTGAAACAACAGCTCATGTTGCAGTCACCTATGTTGTTATTATAAACACTTATAATAAAAATACTATATATATATATATATATATATAGAATCCATCCAACCTCTTCTGCAAATGGGTTAGTCTTAGTAGTGTGTATTTATTTGGTTAGTACATGATCTGCCTTTGCCCTGACGAGCCGTTGTGCGAAACCGCGGTAGGTCTTGGCGATCTTGCTATTTTGTTAGTATATATATATATATATATATATATATATATATATATATATTGTGTGTGTGTGTGTGTGTATACTAACCTATAAATAATCTTTATATTTGCATCACTATTGCAAATTTACCAATAATTTGGAAAATAAAAACTGACATATTCAAATTTACTGATTATTTATTTTAAGTTAGTTAAACATTCAATTTATTTGTGTGAGTGTTTTATTTTAATCTAACATATTTTTATTACTTTAAATATTATTTTTAGTGGATGTCCATATTTGAGTAGAGGCTCCATTTTAAACGCTATTTTATTTTGTCTACCAGCCTGCACATTCAAGGTAACTTATTAAAAATACATCCTCTGGTAAGATTCAAATGAATCATCTACTCAAATGTTATTTTTAGTGGATATCGTATTTAAGATATATGAATTATTTCAAATACCAAAGTTATGGGATCTAATTGAGCTATAATCCAGTTGTACGTATTATATCATGAATTTGTTTTCATGCCTTCATTTGGTAATGAGATTTTATTTTATTTTTTTTTTAATAATCATATCACCCCAAGCAAGGCATTTTACTGCCACTGTTTTGCAGGGGGTTACATAGGAGGAAAGTTATGAGAAAGAGGGACAGGTTACTGGGAGTGTCAGGAAGTGGGTAAGAGAAAGATGACTGGATATAAAGTGAGGGATCAGTTTATATATTGATTGTAATATAGAATTGATTCCCCACTTTATATCCACATTATAATAGCATAGAATCTCTTTTTTGTAATCATATCATCTCAAGCAAAGCATTTTACTGCCACTTTTGTGCAGAGGGTTACGTAGGAGGAAAGTTATGAAAAAGAGTGACAGGTTATAAGGGGTGTCAGGAAGTGGGTAAGAGAAGGATGAGAATACTGATGAGTGGAGTGGACGGAGAAAGAAGCATGAAAGAGAGGATGCAGGTTAGTGAGATAGGAGATGACTATTGACTTTACATTTGAATTCTTGGAGATTGTAGCTGTCAGAAAAGCAAGTAAATGGAAGGGAATTCCACAGGCGGGAAGTGCAAGAAAAGAAGCTGCTGGAGTAGAATTTGCGTTTACAATTTATTGGTTTCACAGTAAAAGGGTGGGACCTATTTGCTAATCTTGTGGCTTGAGTAAATTCATATATACGGGTACCAGTGAGCTAAGTTCATCGGAGCAGAAGCCGTGAAAGTATTTGTAGAAGAGACCCAGGGAAGCCACATTGTGCTGGTGAGAAAGTGATTGTATTCAATTAGGATTTTTTTTTGTTCTTGATGAGTTACATTGGTTTTGTTGTAAGCTGGTTCTGTTTTACATTCTTCTCATGTTTTAATAAGGTTGTACTATTTATTTTTTCAAGTATCTTCAGTTATTCAAAAATATTAATGGCAATGATGTCCTACCATTATGTGAGAAGTATTCCTGCTGCACTCTATTTATCTGGTTTTCTTAATGGATTTTACAGTAGCTTGGTGTTGGGATGCCCGCACCTATTCGGCTATAATGGACTATTCCATTACTATGTAAAGTAATGGTGGCATCTACGTAGGAGAGTATGCTGAGCAGCTGATCGACAAGTCAGTCGTAGACTTCCGGTGACGACCCGGAAGTACCCATTGCTCATACTACGTCTTATGACGGTTGAGACGATTAACCTTTATTCTTGTATTGGATACTAATAACCTTTGTAAATACTATTTCCATGGAATACAACAATTAACCTATTCCTGTTGTTGAGTTATTTATTCTTACTCACGACATAACACTTGGTATATTGGTTTATAGGCAGTTTACCTTTCATTGGTTATTTGTACTTTGTTCTGCAGTTAAAGGTGGGTTCTTGTGGTGATTTTTTTTCTGTTATTTGTAGCTTGTTTTTAGTGTCACTAAAGGTTAACTCTACCTAAGCAAAAGCACCCATTTCCCATAGGCCGTTAGTGATCTGTATATTGAATCTGTACAAAAAGTAAGGATATAAGGTTTGAAACCATGTCCAGAATCAATACCCAAAATTGAACACTTTTCAAACAATATAATTATATTTTGTAACATTTTCACAGAATGCACACATACTACATTGATTCTCTAAATAATCTTAATTTTTGACAGGTACTATGCTAGTCTAGGAATAAATATGCTAGTGGGTTCTGGGACAAAGAGCTTTTGGAAGTCAGA